>CADDIJ020002321.1:0-27663 GCA_902809745.2 Tetradesmus lagerheimii | reverse complement strand
TGGAGCAGTGCTCCCTCTTTCTTCCGCTCCTGAGGGGCGCGGGGCCGATGGCGTTGATGCTATGGCTTAATGGGTAACATGATGATGATGATACATGCACTGGCAGTTCCGTATGCATCATTGTGCTGCAAAGCACTGCTTAGTTATTGAGTGGGGAAAGTTACACTTAGGCCGTTCACCATATTAAATGGCATGCACCACACAGGTTGGACGCAGAATAGCGCCAATAAAAAGAAGATTGAACTAGCTTTGAAGCCAGAATGACCCTGCACTCTCAAACGGAGTTGAACATGGCGTTTGCTGTAGGCACATCATAGATACTACGATGAGATCTGAGGCGTGGCTGCCGCATATTTTCGGTGCAGGCTGTTGATGTTTACGACCGCTCACTGCACTGCTTCGCGTGGCCACGGCTGGTCGCATGCAGAGGAGAAAACTTGCGGGCAGAATTTGAAAATCGGTGTATGACTACACCATAGATACTACGATGAGATCTGAGGCGTGGCTGTCGCATATTTACAGTGCAGGTTCTTGATGTTTTCGAATGCAGTCCTAGCTCTAGATCTTTGGGTACCTTTGGGTGCATTGCTTGAGGAATCCCCCAGTGCACAAGGCTTGCCCTGAGAACTCACGTGGCATGCCTTCTTAGTAAAGAACATGTGCAGTCATCACACGTGTACGGCATGCCATGATGGGCATGTTATAGTGGTGACAATTACACCTGCCACATACTTGACCATTTTTCCCTTCATGAGGCACACTTTGCTGATAACAATGTTGTGCCAACGCTACTGCCCTGCAAGTTTGAACAAGGGCAAGCTTATGAGCTTGAACGAGCCATGGCTGGCCAGCTGGATTGTGTTGCTCACAAATGTTGCTCAAACCTGATGCATGCATGTACTACTACTAACAATTGGCGTGCCACCCTGCCACCACGCATCTCCAGAAAAGGTGGGATTAGAACTAGCTGCTGCAGCCATGTACTAGTGGACAGCGAGCTGCCAGCCTGGGCCTGTCTACTCGTTCTCTGCGTCAAGCTGCACCTCTGCTGCTGCAGCCGCGCCCTGCTGGTCGCGCATCTGCCGCTTCAGCCGCCGCTGCTCCTTCTTGCGCTGCTCCGCCTCATCTGCCGCCTGACCCGCGGTGCGGCTCTGCCGCTGCTGCTGCTGCGCTGCCAGCCTGCTGATGGCACCCGTCAGCTCAGCCACCAGCAGCGCCACCTTGAGCTGCACGATGAAGCCAGCCCAGCTTGGCACCAGCCCACCAGGCCACTGCCACACCCGCGGCGCCGCTGACACCTGCCGTGCCAGCAGCAGTTGTTGTGGGGCGCCTGCCGCCGAGTCTGAAGACTCAGCTGCGTCATGCATGCTTTGAAGACTCTCCTCCTCCTCCTCCTTGTCAAGCAGCAGCTCCACGGAGATCCTCAGGTATGGCTGGCGCTCCAAGCCAAGCACCCGCATGCGCAACGCCTGCAGCTGCTGCTCGTCAGCATCCCTGCTGCCTGCAGCCGCTGCCACACCCAGCTCCGCAGTAAGCTCTGCTGCCTTCCAGCGCGGTTGTTGCACTGCCTGATACATCCTCACACTGCTGCTGTTGTCCTGCGGGCGAGCTGCCAGGCCCATTGAGGGCTTGCAGGCAGCAGCAGCCACTGCGAGCCTTGTGCCAAAGCCAGGCAGCCCCAGCCCTGCATTCTTTGCGCGGTACGTCACCTCAGCGATCAGCTGGCCTTCTGGGCCCACGCCCACCACCTGTGAGCATGGCGCACAGCAGGAATGCAGAGTCAGCCCAAGTTGGCTCGAATCATGCGACACTACCCGCAGCCATTGAAGCAGGGCGGCTGCAGCCTGAGGAACCCACACCCACCACGTGCGAGCAATGCGGCACAGCTGGAAGGTTTGCATGTGGTGACACACAGGGACATTGCAGCACCCGCAGAGTCAACTTCAGTATTTGCTCGCATTATAAGACGCTGCCTGCAGCCATTGATGCAGGGCGGCTGCAGACAAGGAACACACGCCTGGTGGCCCATCACACAGCAGCACAAGGGGAGACACGTACACCGCCAAGTTTGAAGCAGCATGTGATCAAGCAGCATTGCAGATGAAGCAGCATTTGCCATACGCATGGCCTACCTGTGCTTGCAGGGTGCTTGGCTGCCCAGTGGCCTCCTGCTCGGCCTGCTGCTCCAGCATCTGCTGCCTTGTCACACTGGGCCAGTCTACCGACCTTTCAGGGCTGCTCATCCCTAGCCCTGCAGCACTGCTGCTGCTGCTGCTGTGCTTGGAGGTGGCTCCCTCCAGTTGCTGCAGCTGCTGCTGTCTAGTCCAGCCTGCTGCCAGCTGCGTTGCTACTGCCACACACCGCACAAACATCTCAGCCTCCTCCTCTGCTTCCTCCTCATCCTGCTGCTGCTGCTGCACTGGACCGTCCAACACCTTGGAGAGTGAGCTGCGTTGGAAGCGCCGCAGCAGTGCCTTGAGCTCCTGCTGCTGCCGCCAGTGCTGCAGCCGCCGCTTGAGCTGCTGCGGGGAGAGCTGCATCTCGCTGCAGTAGTAGGTGGGCTGCGGCATGGCAGCCACCACCACATCCAGCCGCCGCCCACGCCATGCCTGCAGGCGCAGCAGCACACAGCAGAGACACATGCAGGGAAACACAGCTACCAAAATGTGGCACCAAGCATTACGAGGAGCACAAGGGAAAACAATCGTGTGGCGGTCAGCCCGAAAACGGTGTGCCCCACAAACACATCTGGCCAGCAAGTCAATGTAAACTGTTTTGTAGCCAGGACCAACACATATGTGCGTTGATTCAAATACCGCAACCAAGCACGCATGGAGCAGCATACACAAGCTGCCAAGTCCACGTGCCCTATAAACATATCACATGCAGTTGCTGCCGGTGCTGCTGCAGTTGCATGAGCGTTGCTGTGTGTGCGGCTACCACTACTGCTGCTGCCAAGCTGCTGCTGCCGCTCACCCGCAGTGCTGCTGCCAGCGCGCTTGCTGCTGTTGGCCTGCTGGCCAGGCCCTGTGTGGGCCGCTGCAGCAGCCACTCCTGCCGCTCATTTGTGTAAACGCCTGCACTGGCGGCCGCATCAGCAAACAGCTGCAACACATCGCACGCAAAACACACCACAGATCACAGTAAGCTCGGGTTAGCGTAGATTTTGAAGATTTTAGCATGGGTTTTGCACATGGTAGATCTCCTCACACTCAGCACCTGCTGCAGCATGGCATGCCACAAGCCTAGGAACTGCAACACACCAAGCGAGGCGCGACGAGATCACTGGCCCTTTGTTATTACGCAATGCTTTTCTCATCAATGACGTGCATTCAGCACATCATCACTAAGTATCGTGGCTCAGGCACGACTGCCGCACCTGTGCCTGCTGGCTGGGCATCAAGTGCGTGAAGGGCAGCAGTGAGGTGCAGCCCAGCGCATCAAGCCGCACCACTGCAGCCAGCTGGCGCACGCTGGCCGCCTCCACCACACCAACCACCTGCACACAGGCAGCAGCAGCAGCAGCAGCGACACAGCAGTGCAGCTAAGCAGCTGCCTCCTAGTTGTGATGAGCGGAGGACGAGCACCTGTACGCACTGAGGCAATGGCATGCTGATGACACGTAGCTGCACACTCCTCAGCTCAGTATGGCTCGCTCTTGAGCAGGCTGCTCTTAACAACATCATATGGCAGGCCCTGCTACACAGCAGCTATGCAGCTGTACAGCTGCGCTGGCTGTAACGAGCCACCATGCCTCGCACCGTGGCAGCAGTGGGCGTTCGCGTGCGCTCCAGCTGCTGTGCCAATGCCAGCTGCTCGCCAGACACAGTACGTGGTAGCTGCTGCCGCTTCTGCCGCTGCAGCTGCTTGTCTTGCTCCTGCTGCAGGCCACCCTTGGCTTGAAATTGCTGCGCGCCCCTGCTGCTGCTGCTGCGCTGTGGTTCTGCCTGTGACTCCTGCCGTTGTCTCCTGGGAGGCTTTGTGCTGGCTGGCTGCGGTGGCGGCTGCACTGGGCGCTGCACTTTGGCAGCCGCAGCAGCGGCAGCTGACGAAGCCCCTGTTGTGCTGCTAGACAGTGCTGCTGCTGCTGCCTGCATCTTCTCCTTTGCAGCAGCTGCAGCAGCCTCCCTGCTTCCAGCTGCTGCTGCTGCTGCAGCTGCCTGCTTTGCCTCAGCTGCTGTAGCCTCAGCTAGCTGCTGCGAAGGTTGCGTCTCACGCTGCCTCTGCTTCTGCTGCTGCTTTGGCTTGCGCTGCTGTCCCTGCTCAGCTACGTTGCTCTTGCTGGCTGTGGGCTTTGCAGGGGCTTTCTTGCTGGACGCAGCAGCAGCAGCAGGAGCAGCAGGTGGAGCCGCTGGTGGCCGTTTCAGGCCCAGGTTTTTCGTGGCAGCTTCGATTCTGGCTGCTGCCTTGCCGAAGTCTGGCACAACTGGCTGCTTCTGACCCACTGCTGCTGCTTTTCCACTTGACCGCTGCTGCTGCTGCTGCTGTGCCTGTGCAGCAAGCTCCGTAATGAGTGCCTTCCTATCCGCTTCTGCTGCCGCCGCACTGTCATCATCTCCCCACTCTGCTGCTGCGTCTGCCGCTGACACTGTCACCACATCAGTCGCCGCTGCTGGCTTCACAGGCCGCTTCACTGGGCTGCCACCACCACCAGCAGCAGCAGCAGCAGCTGCCTTCGGTGCTGCTGGCTTAGGTGCAAAGGGCGCGGAAGGCTTGGCAGTAGCAGCTGGTGCAGATCCTGCTGCTGCTGCTCCTGGCCTTGGGGGTTTAGCAGACAGGCCGAGGTTTGCCACAGCTGCTGCCATCCTCCTGGCTGCGTCAGCAGCCTTGTCACTGCTGAGCATACCAGGCTGACCCTTTCTACCCGCTGCTGCTGCGGTTTGGCTAGCACCCCGCTGCTGCTGCTGCTGCTGTTGGGCTGCTTCTGTGGCGAGCTGTGCCAGCAGCTCCCTGCGCTGTGCCTCCTGCCTTGCTGCTGCTGACTCAGCATCATCACCCCAGCCTGCACCATCATCGTCATCATCCCCCACGTCAACAACATCAGTCACTGCTGGCGGCTTCATAGGCCGCAGAACCTGCTGCTGCTGCTGCTGCACACTGGATGACGGCCTCACATCTGCAGCTGGTGCTGCTGCTGCTGCTCCTGGCCTGGCCGGTCTTGACAGTCCAAGGTTTGACACAGCCGCCGCCATCCTGCGTGCTGCTGCTGCTCCTGCTGCACCGTCCAACCCAGGCTTGCGCTGCAGGGCAGCCTGACGAGCCATCGCTTGCTGCTGCTGCTGCTGCTGAGCCTCGGCTGCCAGCTGTGCGATGAATGCTCTGTGCTCTGCCTCCTGTGCTGCTGCTGCTGCTGCCGCTGCGTCAGCTTTGTCCCAGTACTGCTGCTGCTGGGGCTGCTGCGGCGCCCCAGGGCCGATTGGCTTCACTGCAGGCCGCACCAGCAGCGGAGAGTTGAGCTGGCCTGACGTTGAGGCTGCTGCTAAGCTACCTGCAGCCACCTGGGCTGCAGTGTCATACCTACGTGGCTGCACCACTGTAGCCGACAGCGGCCGGCTGGTGCTGCTGCTGGACAGCTGGGGTTTAGGAGCCGTGTCAAAACCGCCACTGCTGAACCCCGTCTCAAACAGCAGTGCTGCCATCTCAGCAGGCGAGAGGCCGACATCACTCTTCCTCTGCTGTGATGGGTCCAGCGGAGTATCGTCATCGTCTGTGTTACAAACATTGCTGCCAGTCTGCGTGGCGCTGAAAGCAGGGCGCTGCGGCTGCTGCCCTGCAGCTGTTATGCGCGCCCACTGCTGTGTCTGCTGCTGCCGCTGCAGGCGCTCGTATGCAGGCGAGACGGCTGCAGCTGCGCGCTCGATCTTTGCTGCTGCTGCAGCGCGCCTGTCTGCCTCTGCTTTGCGTGCTGCCTCCTGCTGCATCCATGCCTGGAAGGCTGGGCTCTTCAGCTGCTGCCTGATGGCTGCGCCTGCTACTGCTGGGTCTGCTGCTGCAGCTGCGGAGGCCTTGCGCGATGCATTGTGGTCGCTGCTGCTGGTGCGGCCCGTGTAGAAATCATCGTTGTCGGACCATCCTGCAGCAGAAGCACACACAAACACACCAAGAAGTGGCATTGAGCACACAGTAACAGCGGCAAACACATGCATGTGCACATCTACTGCATACAAAGCAGCATGCCTACAAGCAGAAGCCAACAGGCAGAGCCTGGCTTACCACGCGGCCATCACACAGCATGCGCAACACAAACCAAACAGTTAATCTGGCAGTTGTGACGATGACGCACCTGCTCCCACAAGGATGTCAGACCAGCTGTCCTCGTCATCATCGTCGTCATAGTAACCGCCATCACCACCCAGATTGTCGCTCATGTAACCACTGTCCCAGCCGTCAAAAGATGACGCACCCTGCAGGACAATGAGGCGACAGCAGAAGCCACACGCCAGGTTCAAGGTTTCAGCATGCGCTCGCAGCGGAACAGCAGAGCTGTTATGGTAGCAGTTGGTGCGATTACAGGGCGCTGGATGCAGCATGAACTCGCTGTGCTGCTCCCACCAACCATCTGACATCATCATTTGCATACCCACCTCGACAATGACGTGCAGCTCCATCCATCGACCGCCATGCTAAGCAGCACAAGCATATAACATGCTGGTCAAAAGCTGCAGCTGACGCCGGCGCCTGCTGCCGCTTCAGCTGTTATACTTTTTACTATCCCTGCCAGCTCTGCAGCATTTGAGGCAACTAGCTAGCGGGATTTCTGCCCTCCCCCCCACACTGATACGACTCATCCCCCCGCCCCCCACACCATCCCTGCCGCTCACCTGGGGCCTCGCAGCTGGCCGCACCAGCCGCATCTGCTGCTGCAGCGCCGCACCGTCAGCCGCCGCCGCCGCTGCTGCTGCTGCTGCTGATGCTGCCTTTGCGCGGCCTGTGGTGGTGCTGGTTGCTGCTGCCGCCTGCTCCACTTCTGCCCAGTCGTCAAGCAGGCCAGGAATCTGCTTGCTGAGAGTGGGCACGGATGCTGACACGATGTCTGTTGCGTCAGCTAGCAGGTCCTGTGGATTGATATAACAGACCATGTAACAATGTAACATAACATGACATAACAGTGTCACATGTGCAGTGCGGCCGCCTTTGGGTCGGGCTGGGGCAACTTCACAGCGGTGCAGGTCCGCGCACAGCAAGCATGTATGCTGTCAGGGCAGCTGCTTGGATGCTGCACACAGCAATGCATTGGTGGCAGCACAGCATGCAGCCAAACCTAGCACCGCCATCAAATTGAAAAAAACGTGTAATCATGCAGTGTGCAGTATGTGGCCGCACCTGCTGTAGCTTGCTGGCCACTACATCAGCCAAGAAGGGGCTGCTGATCTGCCCTGTGGCCTCCAGCTGCTGCAGCCGCCTCACACGTGCCTGCAGCTTGGCTGCTGCTGCTACTGCTGCTGCTGCAGGCCGCGCTGGCTGCTGCAGCGGTGTGCGCTGCTGCTGCTGCTGCTGGCTGCTTGGCTCTTCATCGGTGCTGCTTGCTGGGTCCTCCTGCGCACAGCGGGAGTAAGCACAGCGCCGCCAGAGCATCAGCAAGCAGAGTAAGTGCTGTACGATGCATGCGGCCAAAGCCTGGATTGCATGAAACACAAACATGCAGAATACACTGCCAAAAAATCTGTGGTAGGTGGCATGCAAGGCACACCCGGCAGTCAGCAGCAGCACAAGCCCACCCCACTGCTCACCCCGAAGAGCTTGCGGCGCTTGGCAGCAGCAGCCACGCAGCGCCTGCTGCGCGCTGCACAGCCCAACAGCACAGCTGCTGGTGCTGCACTAGCTGCAGGCAGACAGCGGCGCAGCAGGCCTGACTGCCTGTTACAGTGCCAGCTGCAGTACAAGGGGTTGCTGCTGCCACTGCAGGAGCTGGCCAGGGCCCTAGCAGGTGTTAGTTGACCATGCCTGCCCAGAAGAGTGCCTGGAGCAGCTGCCATACGTATTCTTATGGTGATGACGGCGCAACGAACTGCTGTAGAGTGGAAGGATTGATGCTCCTAGCGAGCCCTTGCTGCTGTGGTGTAGCAGGTACAGCAGGTACAGGCAGGCAGTCGCAACAAGTGCTGCGTGCTGCTGCGTTCGTCAGGTTTTAACGTTGATTGGTGTTATCAGGTGTTAATCAAGAGACTCATTGCCAATGGGCCTGCGTTCCATTGTTGCATGGCATGTGTGGCAGCAGCAGCAGCAGTAGTCAACTTGTGCTGGCGCTCACACGTTTGCCAGTCCGCAGCTGACAATAGTTTCTCTCTCACGAAAAGCACTCACTACAGTTGGTCAACATGCTCACTAACACCCATGGTCAGAGGTGACATGACACCGTCGCAACAAGCCGCACAACATGCTTGTTGGCGATCGAGATCGCCTCGTAGTGATTTGATTAATCAGTAGTGGGATCGATACAAAGGTTGTTGTTTATGGTATGCTAAAGACACTTGCATCCTATCAAGCAGGGCACTAGGCTTGCCAGCTCAGACAGGTGTCCTGCTGCTTTGCTGCTACTGCTGCTGCTGCTGCTGCCTGTTTGGAAGTTCAACGAAACCGCAGCCATGTTGCACAGCGGTGTTAAATGTTTGGGTTGTTCTAGTGCCACGGGCAGAGTGCAGCAGCAGGGCTACCAGATCAACAGCAGCACACATAGCACAACCCGGCTGCCGCAGACCTGCAGCAGGCCATGGCGGGACATCAGGGCTGCATCCACTGTGTACAACGATCCACAGGTGAACAAGTAACGATACACCAGCTATATGCTTTGCTTAAGCTATTCAGATATCTCAGCGCCAGCCCAACAAGTTGGTTGTCATCAGAGACATCCTCGATTGGACAGCTGCGCAAACCAGCAGTTGCAGGCAGCACCCAATGAGTTTGTGTTTGCAGTTGCTTCCTGGTACTTGAAGATAAGAGTACCCATGGACAGCAAAGTTCATCTGAGAAGTGGCTAATGGCATGCACTCAGTCTTTGCTTGCAGCCGTACGTGGAGCACTACTGATCGGCGCTGACGCGTGCTGCCTGCACAGCACTTGCCAGACCTTGAAACCGTTGACAGGCCATGAAAGGTGCTTACACATGACATGGCACCGATGCTGCTGCTGTGCCTGTCTGCCCCTGCAGGTGGTGCCTCCTCCTCCGCCACCCCCGCCACCGGCCCCTCCCCAGCAGGTGAGGCTCACAGCAGCAGCAGCAGCAGCATTGCAACACCGCTTGCTGTATATGCAGGCAGAGTTTGCCAGGCTGGATGCGTTTTGTCTGATGGCTGCACAGCAACTCTAAGCGCTGCTCCAATGGCTCTACAGCAGCAGCAACCGTAGGTGTTGGTGTCAGCTGCCATGCTGTGTGTGTGTTGCCTAACCAGGTATGCACCCACCGCTGCTGCTTCCATGGCTTCTGCTGCTTCCGCGCCTGCCCTGCAACATGCTGAAAAAACATGTCGCTGCTGCATGACATGCTGCTGTAGAACCGCCGCAGCGTGCTGCTCTATGCTGGGGGCGCAGTCGCAGCAGTAGCTGGCGTGGCAGCGCTGCTGCGCAGTGGGGGCTCAGATGGCGACGGTGTAGACGCCCGGGAGAAGGCGAGCATAGGTACGGCGTATGCCAGGCCATTGTGTTGGCATGTGCGTAGGCGTGCTTCAGCAGAAGCGCGGGCAGCACTTTGGTAGCCATGCAGTGCAGGTTTCCTGCTTGTGATGTGTAGTTGAAGCAGACCACTGGGGTCAAACGCACTGCATACATGCCCTGCTCGGCAGCAGCAGCAGTCAACACATGTCACAATGCCGCCAAGCTGACAACAGTCCACTGAAGCACACTTGTGGATGAGTCGTTGATGTTGCTGCTGCCGTCATAACATGTTACAAAACATGTCATGCCATGCCACCAGACGCGCTGCGTGATGAGGCTGGCTTCAGGCGCTCGTACGACGGCCACGTGCAGCTGCTCACCCGGGAAGGAGAACCAGTCGAGGTGAGAGCCGCGGGTGCAGCCAGGCAGCAGGGCACAGCCGTGGTTGGCTTGACCAGAGCCCTTGTGATGTGCGCAGTCATGTACACAAAGGTGCTGTTTTCAAGCAGGGGTGTCGGGTGATATGTGCAGCAGGAGCTCCCAAGCTGCCCTGCCCTGAGAGATGCTGCGACTGCTGCTTCCCAAAATGCTTGGCCTAGCGTTTGCTGCGGGCCACTGCAGTCTCACCACCGTGTGCTGCTGCTGCCGCTGCTGCTGCTGCTGCTGCTGCTGCTGCCAGCTGCGGCTTGACGCCAAGGTGCCCGGCACTGTGCTGATGCGTGACAAGGACGGCTACGTGTACTTCGTCACCATCAACAACATCCAGCAGGTGACGCCATGCCGCATACGTGTCACAGCACTGCACAGCCGCAGTACGTGTCACAGCACATGTCGCACCCCTGAGTGGCAACAGGCACCTTTGCATGCAGCCTTGTACGTTGCTGTGCTTGCCTTAGCGAACATCGGACATGAATGGTGGTGCATGCGCAGCTAGTGTCCAGCCATGCTCGCCATCTGCACAGCATGCTCCATTTCCTGCTGGCCTCTTCCTCTTTCATCATCATCAAATCACCCATTTAAGCCATAGCATCAATGCTATTGGCCCCGCGCCCCACTGGAGCGGAAGAATTCCTGCTGGCCTCTTTCCTTTCCTTACAAGCCTGGTTCTTGTTCTGCCGCGGCTGTTGGCTGTCCTGATGCGTGCAGATCGACCTGACTGACGACTACGTGGTGATGGCGCTGTTTGGCGACGGCGCGTGGCAGGACGGCATGCAGCGCCTGACCGCCAAGGACGAGGCGGGCAACCTGGTGGACGTGATGCTGGACCAGGACGCGTTCAGGGACCTCATCAGCGTCATGGAGTGACGCGGTTTAGGTTTGATTGCCGGGAGTTGTACATATGGTGCAACTGTTGCTGAGCCGGTACAAGTTGCTGGACCAGGACGCGTTCAGGGACCTCATCAGCGTCATGGAATGATCATTCGTGACGCTGATGACTGCCAGGATCTGCAACTTGATGCAGCTGCTGCTGAGCTGTTAATGGTGCTGTACCAGACGTGTTCAGGGACCTCATCAGCGTCATGGAGTGACCAGTCATGATGCGGATGACAGCCAGGAGTTGAAATAATTCCAATTATGATGCAAGCTGCTGCTGAGTGGCCAAAGGTGCTGGACCAGGACTCGTTCAGGGACCTCATCTGCGTCACTCCATGGCGCTGATGAGGTGCCTGAACGCGTCCTGCCCCAGCACTGTGTACCGCTCAGCAGCAGCTGCATCATATGTGCAACTCCTGGCCGTGCAATGTCCAGATGCATAATCTGCGTCACCCCATGACGCTGATGATGTCCCTGAACGCGTCCTGGTCCAGCACCATCAATCGCTCAGCAGCAGCTGCATCATATGTCCAACTCCTGGCGATCATCCGCATCATGCCTGATCACCCCATGACGCTGATTACTCATCTGGACGTGGCACGGCCAGGAGCTGGAATCAATCATAGTATGATGCAGCTGCTGCTGAGCGGTCAAAGGTGCTGGGCCAGGACATTTTTCGCAGATCTCATTAGCGTCTGGGAGTGACGCGGAGTGATGCTGCTGGAAAGTGGTGCTGCCCAAGTGTGTGTTTATTGTCATCACCATCATGGCTGCAGGTGTCACACAGGCCGCTGTGGGCTTATTGGTCTGCTTGTGTGACCATTGATGCAGTGTGATGGACCACTGTTTGAGTATATACGGGGTTAGTTTCTGACGCAGCGGAACAGCGGTGCGCCTTGCTGTGGAGCGGCACCACCTGCTGCTGGCAGCCTGCTGAGCTGGTGTGTTCCCTAACGGCAGGCCACAGCCCATGCCTGCCACGTGCTCAATGTGGAACTACAGCGTATGTTAGGGATATTATTCAACACGTGCATGAGCATTGTCAAGCACGTTGGCACATCTGTTTCACACGTGCTTGGTTCAGGGCCCAATCTTTCCATAGTCAGGTCTTGGGCGTGACTGCTTCATCATCTGCAATGCCTCAACGAGTTTAAATATCTTCATGTCCACTTTCTATATCTCTATCAACGATGGTTTGCCGAGTCTTTTGCTCAAAGTGCTCACCAGCTTGATCATCGTTTGCTCTCGATTCGACGTCGGTGACCGACTCCAATTCTATATGTGCCGCTGATTGTATTCGGTTGTACACCCTCTGTCATCAAGGTTTACTCCCTTCCTGTCCACGGCACACACAAAGCTTACTCCCCAGCGCAAGCGGCAGTTGTTTTGAGATTCAGCATTGCTTGACTTGAGGTCGCACCGAATAGTCAGCTGTAGGCGCTCTGGTGACATGGAGGTAGACACAGAACACACCGTGGTGCAGCAGCCACAGCATGCAGGCGCACGTCTGCTGCCACCACCAGCAGCGGCAGGAGCAGCAGCAGCAGCCCAGCTTGGGCATGAGCAGGCGACAGGCAACGTAGACAAATGGTGGCTGTCAGAGAGCAGTGATGACGAACAAGACGTGGATGAAGACGCCAACAGTAGCGAAGAGGAGGCTGCGGCGAACGGCAGCAGCAAGCCTGGTTGGCAACAGCAGCAGCAGTCGCATGCGCTCCGGCAGCAGCAGCAGCAGCAGCAGCAGCCTACAGACGAGGATCTGCTGTATGATCCTGCTGCAGATGACGCGGATGAGGCCTGGGTGCAGCAGCAGCGGCACGGCCACACCACAGATGCGATCCTGTCTTGCCCAGGCTGCTTCACCACGCTCTGTGTGGACTGCCAGCAGCATGCGCTATACCACACGCAGTACAGGGCCATGCTCACCATCAACTGCGAGGTCAACACAGATCAAGTCATGCATAGTGAAGTGACGTGGCCAGCACAGCAGCAGAGGCAGCGGCAGCAGCGCAAGCGGCGAAATCCAGATGATGATGGCACTTCAGCGGAGCAGCAGCAGCAGCAGGCAGGTGCAGCATTTGAGGTGCTGCATCCGGTGTGCTGTGCGGTGTGCGACACGCAGGTTGGTGCGCAGGATGGCGAGGAGGTGGTGCACTTCTTCCATGTGCTGGCCAGCGAGAGCTGAGCTGAGCCCAGCAGCAGGCTGGACCTGCACTGGCTGTACCATTTCCGTTTTTTTACGTGTTGGTATATGTGCTGGCAAGCAAGAGCTGATCAGGTCAGAATGGCTCATTGAATGGCTGCAGGTTGAGAGTGCATTGGTCATATCAGCTGTTGTTGTCCGCATGCATGCTCATCCTGTGGTGGGGGTGGCATTACAATGTGTTGCCGTGCATGCAGATGCGCAAGTCTCCGCGTTGAGCAGCCGCAGTACCGACGTGGCTGCAGCCGGCTATCGTGTAGCTGCTGTATGCTTCTCTGTGCCATGTGCTCGCCAGTCACAGCTGAGCCCAGCAGCAGGCCATGTGTGCACAGCACAGGGTTGTGAACAGCTTGCATGGACAGGCGTGTTTGCTACACCTGTGGTGTCGCACTGCATCCTGGTGTGCATGGTGCATGTGTGCGAGAGATGTATGCACGGAGCAGCAACAGAGCAGCATCAGCATCAAGACTGCTGCTGCAACATGCCAATTTGTTGCTGCTGCAGCAACACCTTATTTTGCATCCACATCAGCCACATGGGCTGCATCCTCAAACCAGCTGCCAGCTGCTGCTGCAGCACAGTTGAAATTCATTTCAACGGTGCGCAAGGCAATCACTGAAAATTGGCAGCCGTTCTGTGCCACCAGCATCACACGGGCAGCATATGCTGATCATGTTTTGTATGCATCACTCCTCTGATGATGCTGTGCTACCACCCTGTTTTGAAGCAGTCAGCTAAGCTGCGCGCTGCAGACACGTGTAGCAGGCACATGGCAGCCGTGCACCTGAGCTGCGTAGCATTGATGTTGCCAGGCAATGTATACTGGTGGAGCACCTTTTGGTGTTATACAGCTACACGCTGCACGCTATGCCAGTTTGTGGCGGCAGCAGCATGTCAGCACTGCCACGGCAAAAGCTGTGGGACAAGGGTGTGCGTGGAAAGATGTTCCGTGTACTCTACAACTTGTATCAGGGTGCACGCCGTGTGGTGTCTCACGAAGGTCATGTCACTGAGAGCTTCACATGTGACCTTGGTTTGCATGAGGGCGATGTTATTTCCCCCACACTGTACCTGTACTTCATTGATGATCTGCTGCATGAGGTGCATGCAAAGCACCCTGGAATCACCCTTATGGGCCCTTGTGACGAACCTGCTGGTCAGGTTGTGGCAGCCATGCAGGCTGATGACTTTGTTGCTGTGTGCGGATCTCTGGCTGAGGTTCAGGCTGTGGCTGCAACAGTTTATGAATACAGTTGTAAGTGGCGGTTCAAGCTGAATAGCTTGAAGTCTGCTGTCATGCATGTCTCACCAGCTAGACAGCCCAGCCAGTTGGCTGATTCTGGCATCGTTTGGAACGGTGTGCCTGTGCCTGTTGTATCAGAGTACTGCTACCTTGGCCTGTGGTTCAACAATGCCTGCAACTGGAATACGAACTTTGAGAAGATGTTGGCAAAAGTGCATCGTGTGAAGGGTGGGCTCATGCCAGTCTGGAAGAGCCGGCTCATCAGCGTGGAAGTAAAGCGTATCATTCTGCTTACATGCGTTCGCCCGATTGTTGAATATGGCAGTGAGGTCTGGTTTCCGTCAACTGCAAGGCAACTGCAACAGATTGACAAAGTGCAGACTGACATCATCAAGTGCTCAATGCGTTGTGGCAAGGAGCGCCCTTGCACTTCACTTGTTCTGGCTGAATGGGGTGTGAAGCCATTGCACATGTGGCTTCATCAGAGGGCGATGGAGTATTACTTTAGGGTTCAGCGTATGCAGAACTGTCGGTTGCCACATCAGGTGTTTTCAGCTGAGTGGAAGCGCCCTAGTGGTGCTGCTGCGGTGACACCTTGGCATAAGTATGTGCAGAGTTTGCTTTGCAAGTATGGTGTGGATGTTGAGGCGGCGGCTGATCGAGCTAATGCGTGCAAGAATCACATCAACCGTCAGGTCAGGAAGCTGCATGCAGACACAATTGTTTGTGAATCACTGCAGCACTCTACTTTGAGCCGTTACATCACGCATGTGCACCCTACACATGCTGATGCCATGCGTTTTAAAAGGGCTAGGCCCTTTTGTGTTCTGGTGCGCCAACGCGTGGTATTGAGTTGCTGATGCGTGTTCGAATGGGCTGTCTTTGTGTGCATGAGCGTACCAGTCGTTATGGTGGCAGCAGAGCTGATTCTAACACAGCATGTCCTGCTTGTGGTCAGGGTGTTGAGTCTTTGTCACATCTGATGTTTGATTGTCCCTCTACTTCTGCTCAGAGGGATACTATGCTTGATGAAATTCGGTCTGTTTTGCGTGATGTTGCTGGCGGCGCTGAAAAATTGCGCAATGTGTTGTCGTTGACTGATGCATCCAGTAAGTTGTTGCGTTTTGTTTCTGATGATATTTGGGGTAGTAGGGGGGTGTGCCGAGTGATATCTAGGAGCATTGCTGAGTATCTTGTCCAAGCTTGGGATGTGCGTAATATTTGCAAACACAATGGAGCAGTGCTCCCTCTTTCTTCCGCTCCTGAGGGGCGCGGGGCCGATGGCGTTGATGCTATGGCTTAATGGGTAACATGATGATGATGATGAGCACTGCCACGGCAGCTGTGAGGTCAGCTTCGCACTGTCTGTACAGTAACATTTTACTGGCATAATGCGCATGCATGCACCTGCAGCGGTGTATATGCCGCCCACATTGCATGTGAAAACTTGCATGTAGCATTTTGCAGTTGAGTGTGCGCAAGTCTGCTGGAGTGGCGCAGCCTTACTCCTGCTGACAGCAGCCGCAAGCAGCATGCTGCATGCTTTTGTGCTTGTGCTATTTTGCGTGTGCAGGAACATGCGTGGCCACAGGCATGAATGCTGCTAGCGCAGAGCATGCATAGACATCCTACCCCTGATGCAAGGCTGTACATGTGCAAATGCTATCAGAGGGCTGTGCATGATGATCCATTGAGTGCTGTGAGCGTCCTTTGACGTACATGCGTGTACAGTGCTTCTGTTTTTTGTACATGCGTGTGCAGATTGCTGCTGTGGTGGGCTGCCGGGTGTAGGGCGCCAACACTGACGTACTGTGCGGTGCTGTGCTACAGGGTCTTTGGGGCGCCAATGTGCCAGCAGCCGTACTTATTCATTTCGTGAATTCTGCATTGGCACACTGATTGTGGGCAGACGATTCTGACTAGCTGCCTGGTTAGTGTTGCTGCTGATCTGATCCTGGGATCACATAGCTGGCAACGTCTCCTGCTTTTAATGGCCCACCGTGGGCGGACAAAGTTGTCAACCCTCGCATAGTGTAACAAGCACGTGTACATGCGCTCTGATTGGTCGGTATGCTACTATTCAACCGCAGCACTGCAGTGGCTGCAGCGAAGTAGAGCTGGAATACGTAGCTGTGCAAGGCTGCCAGTGCGTATGCCATATTACTGGATCTAGACATTACTTACAGCTTATCACGCTAATTCTTTGCAAGGCGTTGGCAAGTTCAAAGGGTGACATGCCAAATCTCGCCGGGTCTTGATGTGTGCCTGTTGTACAGCGTGCACCGGTGACGTGTGCCACGCGTGTGATTGAGTTGGTCCATTACAATACGTTTTGCGAGATCTCCTTTTCAGTGACAAACACAGAGCAGTGCACGCTGCACTTGGCACCTGCAGCAGCTTGCGCTCGCCTTGCACGCTCATTCCAACCACCTCATCACCACTTTGCTTGATCACTCTGTGCCTAGCATGTTTTGAACACACTCGTGCTGTGGCAAGCAAAGTCAGCAGCAGGACAGAAAATGCAGACTTCTCTGCGCAGTGGGCACTGCCAGGGCCGCACCAAGGCCTCCGCTTCAAGGCGCTCTAGGCAGGAACTGCGCTGTAGCAGGCGCATCTGCCGCGCTGCGGCCAGCAGCGAGCAGGTCAGGGACAGTGCCAGCAGCAGCGACATCGCTGAAGCTCTCCCACATGATCCAGAGGCACCACTGCGCCGGTATGGCAAATGGTTTGGCAAGGTGTTCAAGCTCCCTGCTTGGATTGATGAGGCACCTCGCGTGCGAGTTCGCACCATCGCCAAGCGTCAGATGGATGACCTGGTGGAGCTGGCTGTGCTCAACGAGCGCCTGTCGGGTGAACACGAACCTTGGGAGGCAAGGAACAGGCTGGAAATGATCAGGACTCGCAGAAAGAACTGGGAGCACATCTTCAACTATATCACAAAGCAGGAAGCAGCAGCAACATTGGAGATTATTGAGGCAGCAAATGAGCAGGTATGCCTTTCTCTGTTCCATAGCCAGAGTAGAAGTGCCATCAGATGCTTGTGCAACATAGCAGGGCTGTCAGCAGTGGCAGTCTCTTCACCGGTGCAAGGATACCCTGCCAGACAATGTGTGCTGTGCAGGGCAGCGGTGTGTGCAGTGGCGCATGCCCCAACAGCAGCATGCAGCAGCACACCCACCACCCGGCAAATCGTCACAGTCACCTGTAAACTTTGTGCTGCCTCCTGTCCAGCCACGCTGGTGTGTGCAGTTCGCCGGGCGCAGCACCCAGCAACCTCTGAACTGCCAGTACCACTGTATGAGGATGCAGCGCTGCATCCTGCAACGCATATATCAGTCTGTTCATCCACATGGCAGTGCAGCTGCATTCTGGCTGCCATCTCAGCAACTGCTAAATATCCCTGCTGCCTGTCGTCTGCCGCTGCCCCAACTGCCCTGCCCCCCCTGCTGCTGCTGCTCCCTGCAGGCTGAGCTGCTGCTGAGTGATGAGTCGCGCGAGCGTGCCAGCGTGAGCGAGCTGAAGCTGCAGCTGCAGGACCTGCAGCAGCAGGTGGATGAGGCTAGCCGCAAGCTGCAGGCCACGCAGGACCGCGTGCAGCAGAACCTGGACCGTGTAGCAGCACTCAAGGCAGAGGCAGCAACGCTGGAGCAGCTGTCGCTTGCCACGCTATCACTCGGCAGTAGCAGCAGCAGTGCAGCAGCAGCACCTCAGCAGCAGCTGTCTGCAGCTGCAGGAGCTGCACCTGCCCGCTCAGCAGCATCTAGCGCAGCAGCAGCAGCTTCGACAGCAGTGCTGGATGCCCCTGCAGCTCGCAGCGGCACCAGCCGGCCAGTCAGCAGCAGCAGCACCGGCAGTGTGCGGCAGCCGACAGCACCAGCAGCAGCAGCAGCGGGCCGCGCCAGGCCTGACCGGGGCCTGCGCAGCAGCCTTGACGCTGAGCCTGCGCTGAAGGACTTCTGGTACCCTGCCGAGTTCAGCAGCAAGCTGGTTGAGAACATGATGGTGCCCTTTGAGCTGTTTGAGGAGCCCTGGGTGCTCTTCAGGTGAGGAGGGGTGGCGCGATGCAGCAGCAGCAGCAGCAGAGGACGAAGCAACAGTAGCAGCAGCAGCAGTGCAAGTTGCAGCAGCCGTGTTGGTCCAGCAATGCAGCAGCAGCCTGCAATGAGGTTCGTGGCACAGTTGCAGCTGCAAATGTTTACACACTGCACGTTCAAACTCAACATGTTGCGGGACAGCGGCAGTAGCAGCAGCTGGTATTGTTCCTGCAGCCACGCCATGAGCTTTCACCAAGGCTTTGCGCGAGAGGACCGGCAGCATAGGCGTCAGAGCAGCAGTGGCGAACGTGGTGGGACTGCAGCAGGCATGAGCTTGCAGCGGCTGTGGTTGGCCACTCCTTCGCATGTGATCTGACCTGCCGCTGCTGCGTTCACCATTCGCCTGTTGCTGCTGCTGCCAGGGATGCTGAAGGCCGGCCGAGCTGCATCCGTGACGAGTGCGCGCACCGTGCGTGCCCATTGTCAGTGGGCAGGGTGGTGGACGGCAAGGTGCGCGGCAGGGCGCTGCTGCAGCTGCTGCTTGCAGATGCAGGCCGCAATAAGAGTCAGTAGGGGGCAGCTGTGCAGCAGCGCCTGCTGAGCAAAATTCAGCAGCAAGCGCACGCACACGCGCGGTCTATTTGCCGCTGTACATCCTGCCCCCATTCAGCAGATTTCTATACCAGCTGACGTGCTCGCTGCTGCATTCTGCTTGCCGCGCAGATTGAGTGCGCGTACCACGGCTGGCAGTTTGACGGCGACGGCAGCTGCACCAAGATGCCCAGCACGCTGCTGTGCCGCAACGTGGCGGTGTCTGCGCTGCCGTGCGTGGAGAAGGACGGCTTCATCTGGGTCTGGCCGGGCGAGGGAGTGCCGCAAGAGGTGAGGCAGGGGGCACAGGTGCAGCACATGAGGACACACATAACATCATCATGCCTTGTGTCACAGTGCTCTGCTGCCAGAGGTGAGGCGGGCGGCCCGCATGTTACATTGTTACAATGTTACGAGGGACGAATGTGCCACGTGTGTTGAGGTTCATGCTCTGTAGTAGCAAGCAGCCAGGGGAGGGCGTGCCGCCAGAGGTGAGGCGGTGTGGCAGGTGCAGCACATGAGGAAACGCACACATTGACATGTCTTGTGTCACAGCATGCTCTGCATGAGCAAGGAGACGGCGTGCTGCCAGAGGTGAGGCAGGCGGCGCGCATCTGAATGTTGCAAGGGACGAATGTGCCACGTGTCTTGAGGTTCATGCACTGTAGTAGCAAGCACGGAGCAGGTACAGCTGCATGCAGTCGAGAGACATGGCACTGGCACAATGTGCAGCAGCAGCAGCAGCGTCACTTGACCCGCCTGGTTTGATCCTACCCTGACATGCTCTGCCCATTGCTCCTCTGGTGTCTGCCTCCCACCCACCACTGCCATCATCCACAGGTGCCTGCCACCATGCAGCCGCCCCCGGGCTACGTGGTGCACGCAGAGATGAGGCACCGGCACGATGTGTAGCAGCAGCATTGTTGATCCTCCCTGGTTTGATTCCACCCTGACCTGCTCTGCCTGTTGCTCCTCTGGTCTGCCTCCCATCCCACTTACCACTGCCGTAACGCACAGGTGCCCGCCACCACGCAGCCGCCGCCAGGCTACGTGGTGCACGCTGAGATCCAGCTGGAGGTGCCAGTGGAGCACGGCCTGCTCATCGAGAACCTGCTTGACCTTGCGCACGCGCCCTTCACGCACCAGGCCACCTTTGCCAAGGGCTGGCCGGTGCCTGACGCGGTCAAGTTCCACGCGCAGCGCATGCTGTCGGGCCAGTGGGACCCCTACCCCATCGAGATGGCCTTCCAGCCGCCCTGCATGGTGCGATGGCCGGCTGGCATGTGACAGCATGCTTCACCGCAAACCTGGTCTTTGTTTTGCAGCCTCAACCATGGTGTAGCCTCCGTCGTGTCTGTTGCTGCTGTCCAGCACTTTTGTGGAGAGACTCTGCCGTGCTGCTGTTTGACTGAATGACAACTTCTGCTCCTTCAGCACAGCAAGCACCGCACACGATACATCGGCACCTTGCACAGCCACGCTTGCTGAGGCTGAAACCCCTGCACCACTCCGCGTCACTCCTGACTGCCTCACCACCTGCTGCTTTCCTCTGCCCTCAGACGGTGAGCAAGATCGGGCTGGCGCAGCCTGGCAAGATCATGCGCGGCGTCACGGCCGACTCCTGTGAGCGCCACCTGCACCAGCTGCACGTGTGCGCGCCCAGCAAGAAGGGCCACACGCGGCTGCTGTACCGCATGAGCATGGACTTCCTGGACTGGATTCGCTACGTGCCAGGCATCGACAATGCCTGGAAGAGCGTGGCTGGCCAGGTGGGCACAGAGCTTGATGAAGAGCTGTCAACGCGACGCCTGCTGCAACGAATCCAGTCCTCAAAGCAACAGCAGCTCTACTTTAGAGTAGCTGTAGCCAGTCGCACAATCGAGTTGCTTTTGATAGTGGAAGAGCGTGGCTAGCCGGGTGCGGCGCGCGCAGCGCCTGCTGCTCTGCATACTGATGCTGCAGGTGCTGCACTGATCTGTGCATCTGTGCATAGTCGTGGGGCTGTGCGGGTGGGGTATGGTGTGTGACAGGCATGATCAGACGGCTGGCAGTGCCATGGCGATTGAAGTGGAGTGGTGGGAAATGGCATGTTTGAACTGCACGCGCGGTGGTCTGTTGCATGTGCATCCCCAGGCTGTGCGCCATGTGCCTTGCTGGTTAGCTGCTATGGATCATGATCACGTCCTACATCCGTTGACAAAACATCCCGCATCTGCTGACAGCATCAATCTGCTGCTGCTGCTGCCGCCGATGCTGCTGCTGCTGCTGCTGCAGGTGCTGGGTGAGGATCTGAAGCTTGTGCTGGGGCAGCAGGACAGGATGCAGCGCGGCGGTGACACCTGGGCCAACCCAGTCAGCTACGACAAGCTGGCAGTGCGCTACAGGTGAGGCCACCTGCTGCTGCTGCTGCCGCTGCTGCTGTCAGCACGCCTGATCATGTGTGTTCATGTGGCTGAGTACACCTGATGCGTAGGCAAGCTGTGCAGCCTGGTGTCCTGCAAGTGACCCACGCACCAAGCTCTGCGCTATTGTTCCTCCCACCTTGTTTGTTGCACTACAGATACAGCATGCTCACTGCTGTGCGGCTCCCACACACTCACCTGCTGCTGCTGTGTGTTGCTGTGCAGGCGCTGGCGCAACGGTGTGGCTGCGGGCCGGCTGCCTGATGGCACCACAGGGGGTGGCCGTGCCGGTGGTGGCGAGGCCATGGACGGCGCTGGCCTCATCCGTATGACTGCCGGGGAGCTCTTCAAGCTGGATGACAACGAGGGCTTCGTCGACCAGCAGGAGCAGAAGCAGCAGCAGCTGGAAGCGCAGCAGAGCTAAGGCGCTGCGGCGGATGGTGCAGCAGAGGGTGTTCGCTGCAGCTGTGGTGTGTGTGATGGGTTTGGTGTCCATATGCATGTGTGCATGCTTGTGATGGGCTGGGGGGAAACAGCGGTGTTGTTGGTGTTTGGCATTGCCTGCGCCTGAGTGAGTGTCGTGTGCAGGCAAAAATGAAGCGGTGTGAGCTGTGGACGGTGCAGGCCAGAGAGATGTCAGCATGTGTGCTGCTGGTGTGCATGCGAGCCCGCAGGTACAGGCAGCATGTTGTCGGTATGTACGTGTGCATGTGCGCTTGTGTGTTGTGTTGTGCAGTCGCTGCGCTGAGGTATGCAGCTGGCGCTGCCAGCAGTGCATGCGTGCAGGAGTACCATTGCTGGTGCCTTGCAGTGCAGAGTGGTCAGGAAGAATGTGTGGTGGAGTGTTGGGCAGTGATGCGTTTACCTTGGGGGTTTTCGAGCCCTCCATCAGTCAGTTAGCAGAATGTGCAAAGCGTGAGAAGAAGAGGCTTTTGCAGACCGGAAAGTGGCAGGTGTGCAGTGGTGGCGAGTCCCTCACTTTGCCAAGAAGCACAGAGGGCAATTTTGATTTTATGGCCGGCAGCGCTGTTTTTCTTACCCTAGCGCCTTGTTTTGGTGCTAGCTGATGCGCTGGCTTGGGCCTGGCTTCGGCGCAGGTTCCTATTAGCGCCTAGCTATGTTGTGTGGTTTGTGGTGCATTTGGAGTCATCATCAGTTTGTTGTTCAGTGTTTCCGGTTCGGTGTCGGGTTAGAGCGCAGGGTAGGACAGGGAGTCGAAGAGGCGAGATGTAGGGCCGCAAACCTTGGAGAATTGGGCATCTTTTGAGTTTGATGCACGCGTATGCCAGCTTTTCCGTCCGTTTCGGAGGTTTGCTCTCTGAGGACGGGTTGCAGGCACAGATGTGTGTGTATCGTCGCGCTTGCTGCGCTGCAGCTCCTGTGATTACAGCTGAAAGTAGCGTGAATGGCACACGCTTCGGCTACCGGCATGGCGCTGCCGCCGATGCTTGGACTCACCAGACAGTTGGCAGCAGGATTCTTGAACCGCACAAGTTGCAGCATAGCCTGTTTGCAGATAAGCGTCTGGCGTGCAGCTGCGCGAGTTTTGGCCAGCTAGGGTGTGCCTGTGTTTAGCCAAAGGAGTGTATGTTAGCTGCCAATGCAGCTCCAGGTGTGATGCTGAGGGGCTGGTGTTCTGGGATCTGTTAGAGATGCGAGTCTAGTCGAGTAGGGTGCATGGAGTTGCATCGCCTGCGGTGCACACCCCGCACCCAGGGCTGCTGTGTACAGCCATCACTTTGTGCACGCTTACTGCGGCACGAACGGTATGTTGTTTGGTGTTGGCCAGCAGCTGTGCAGCTTGCTGCCAGCTGAATTGAAACAAAGTCTTGCCGGCTGTTCCGGCTGCACAGAATCAATCAGCGTGCTGCTTTGTTTGGGCTTCGAAAGCCGTCCGGGCAGGCAGCATCTGGCCAGCAGCATGTCTGCATCCCTTGCAGCAGCTTGGGTATGTGCTCCTGCACTGCTTATGCAGCGAGTGTGTGCATTTCTTGTGAGTTGGGTGCCTGTATTGTGTTGTGGAGTGGCGCGGGGCTTTCAGGCCTGTTGCGCTGCAGCACCAGCAGGGCTCAATCTCTCTCTGAGTGTCACAAAGAGTGTGTGCAACATGGTCTGCTGTGAGTTGGTCAGTGTCAGCAGCTGACCATTGGCTTGTGTCTGCATATGCTGTAGTGCACATGCTTCCGATTTCATGCAGGAGTTGAGTACAGAAGCGAGTTGTGCTTTTGCGGCATGCTGTGTTGCGTTTCCTGCTGAAGTTTGTGTGCCGCCCCGGGGAGGCAGCACACTGGCATGCGACTAGGTTTCGTGAATACTTGCACGTGTTTCTTGTGCAGGTGCTTCCAACTCTTCTGCTTTTTGCCACAGCCTTTGCTTGCTGGCTGTGAAGTGATGCAGTATGCACAGTCAGCAGTGAGTAGTGCAGATGTGCAGTGATGGTGTGGCTGCTGTGTACACTGGCGTTGCAGAGAGAAAAGGGCAGCGTGCCCTTGTATACTTTTGTGTATCATCTATGTTGGAAGTGTTGTTCTGTTCGTGTGGTGAGATGTTGCCATGGCAGGCCATGCCCTTGCTGGGCGGTGGGTACACGTGTTACCCGCCGGTATAGCATTGAGGCCAGCGTTGTTGCCTGTGTCAAATGTAAAACCAAAACTATACAACGTTTTTTCGGGGTGACTTCAGACGCACAGAAGTACATCTGGAGGCGTTGGCCTTCTGTTTACGTGGGCGTTAGCGACGCTACAGCTGATGCTACAGCTCAAGCATGGCGTTGCTTGAATATGATGCTAGAAAGCCCTGCACAATATTATCATACCTGATCAGCCACTTCTATAACACTCAAGGCCGCAATTGAGCTGTGAAGTAAAGCATCGTGCGAGATCCTACTGTGCTGAGTCGTGTCGTGCATCGCTACAAACACTGTTTGGTGATTTTATCTGATCAGTTATTCAAACCATGCAGCTGCGTGCTGGGACTCTGCAGCGAGCTGCCTGCAGCAGCAGGGTGTCAGTCAGAAGGGCACCCTGCCTGGCACCACTAAGGGCGTCAAAGACAGAAAAGGCAGACACAAAGAAGAAGCAGGAAGAGTTCTTGGACGGACCCGATGACGGAGCAACACCCACCACTGCAGGTCAGCAACAGCAGGGGAATCAGGGGTGTTGTGCAGTACAGCAGTGCTGGACAATTGTGCCTTTGTTGTATGTACTGCGTTTGCTCTTCCACTGCTTTACTTCGTTGCTATGCTACAAACAGACTGGATCAAGCACCAGTCAAAAGCCAATGTGCCAGCGTATCTGCCCCTTGATGTGCTGCAAGCGCACCTCGTGCTCCTTCAACAGCCAGCATGTACATGCCGCCGTACAGGGACTCTGCATAGGTGTCATGCTGTGACAATATCAAACATGCTGCTGTCATGTACTTTTGCTTGATGTTGTTGGTGAGCTGTAGCACAAGCATGTCGTCAGCATCCTCGCTTGTTTCTCTTCTTGGCAACACGGGCTGCTCCGGTTCATACCACAGCCTGACGTTTCAACCATCCGATACAATGCACAGCATGAGCAGCAGCTCCTTTTATAGTTCCAGAGGTGTCATGCACTGATAAGCTGTTGCGCAGTAACCAGGGGTGCCATGTGCATCGCGGCAGGAGCGCGCAGCACTGGAGCACGCCGTACATCAACAAAGCCATCAACAACCTCCAGGACACACCCAACATCCTCCTCCAGCACCTCACACCTTTTACCGCATTTGACGCAATCGTGCATCATCTGCTGCTGCTGCTGCTGCTGCTGCTGCTGCTGCGCCTGCAGAGGTGAAGGCGCTGCTGGACACGCTCGTCAGCGACACAGACATCGCCGAGCTCAAGCTCAGCGCAGGATCCTTCCAGCTCAACGTGCGCCGCAGCGTAGACGCACACGACACACCACCAGCCCCAGCAGCCTTTGCACCCCTCCCCGCAGCTGCCGCATTCCCAGCTGGCGTTGCCGTGGCGCCAGCGCCCAGCATGTCCCCTGCGCTGGCGCTGGCCCCTGTGCCGTACGCCAGTGTGGATGATGCTGCTGGGCCTGAGGAGAGCATGGACGAGGGGCTGCTGTATTGTGTGGCCAGCAAGGTGGGCACGTTCCGGCGCGGGCGCTACGCGGCCGGCAAGAAGGTCGGCAAGGGCAACGTGGCCAACGTGAGTGGTCGGCAAGCTGTGGGGTGGTCGCGGCTGGACTGATACAGCTGGATGTAGGGGGTATATGACAGCAGGTGCAGAGCTGGCTGAAAGCATGGAACGACATGCTGCACTGCAAGTTGGAGTGCTGCCGCGCCAGGCAGTAGTATTGCGATGGACAAGGGTGTGGGGAGGCTCAGAAGTGCAGGCAGGGGCCATGATTGGTGCGTGCCTTGCTTTCTGATTGCAGCCCCTGCTGGCTGCTGGGCCAACCCAGTGTTTCGCTTACACCTGACACACTACCTGCTGCTGCCGCTGCTGCTGCTGGTGCTCTTTTGCGTCCCTCAGGTTGGCGACAGGGTGAAGAAGGGTGCCACGCTGGGCTACATCGAGCAGCTGGGTACATTCGTGGAGGTCAAGGTGCGCTGCAACGCTGTCAGCGGCAATACTAGTTGCATTAGTCATGGTAGTAGGCTCGCAATGTGCACATGTGTGTGTTCTGCGTGATGTGATGTGAGTAGCAGGCATGGCAAGCCAGCACACTCTAGCAGCTACAGCAGCTAAACCATGTAGTTAGTCACATGGCAGGCATCCACACAACTGCATCATGAGTCGCCATCACTGACTGTGCTGTCGCCTGGGCTGCTGCTGCTGCTGCAGGCGCCCCAGGAGGGTGAGGTGGTGCAGTTCCGTGCCGAGGAGGGTGACCCAGTGGAGTACGGGCAGGCAGTGGTGGCCATCGCGCCCTTCTTTGCAGTGGCGGAGGCAGGCGTGACAGAGTACAGATAGAGCACAGCAGCAGCAGGGATTGCACGCAGCAGCGCAGTATGCGCAGTGCAATGACATGATCCACGTGGGTGAAGTCCTGCATGGAAGCTGCAGGCACGCTTGACTGTGTTGCTAGAACCGGATGTGGTGCTGTGGCTGTGCTTAGTATGGTACTAGCCTGGATGAGTAGCAACAGCAACTACAGCGAGCCTTGCTATGAGTCAGAATTGTGTAGCGCGACGCCATCTTCAGTTGTCCGCAAGCGAATCTGCACTGGGTTTATACATGATTGAAGGAGGCCAGGCGTTGTGGGCAATGTTTGATGCCAACTCATGGCGTTCAGCAGCTTGCGTGTTGTACTAGCAACGGTGTGACGCCGGCACTACCTTACACGTGTGAGGAGATTGGTTGCCAGTGTGCAGCAGCTGCAGAGCCATGCTGGCCATCTGTCCAGTGTTGTTGATGTTGCATGCTCTGCTGGTGATTGGTCATCATGACATGATGGTCAGATTGCGCTCTGGGGTCCAGCCTCAATGCAGCTGCAGGGTGCCTGGTTACAGAGCACGCTTCGAACGTCTGCCAGCGCACCAGACACGTTCGGGTGTGCGTCACTGCATGCAGTCAGGGTTTGGCATGCCATGCCTTGAGGCTCAAGAGCACTGCTGGGTGACCCGGTGTGCTGCATGAACTGTGGGCCACGGGGCAAGCCGTGCGACGCGTGTAGGGGCATGTACATGAATTGAAGCGTGGCCATAAGCAAGCACTGCTTATGGCCACGTATGATACGCGTGTACAGATGCATGCTTGTGTAGTATGTGAGAGGAATGCAGGTCATGTGCCATTGTCTGGCCAATGTCACCAACCGTCATTGCCAGTTGTTGATGTTGGTCCTGGGATGCAAGCCTCCTTCTACAGGCTTGCAGCTTGCATGTCAAAGAGCGGATGTACTTTACTGTAATTCTAATTGGCACGTGGCACGCAGGCTTTCTTGTTCTGGCAACGCCTTCCCCGAAAAAACTGTGGTATACTATACCACGACGGGCGTGTGTGGCTGGCCCGGGTCTTCTGGTGAGGCAGCGCCTCCGGTCCCTGGCAGTTGGGTCTACCTAGCTGAAACATGTGTCGCCAGCCAGTTGATTTCGCCCCGCACCCCCCCTATGGGAAAAGCAACTATGAGCACACAGCCCTCTTCAATACCCTGCGTTCATCTCAGATGCTATACATAGGACTAAATATGACACAGGACCACAGGACGTCTCAGGAACAAAGCCTGGCAGTGCAGGCCAGCAGGGCCACGGGGGCCCCTGCAGGCCAGCGGCCAGCTCCTGGCCCCTGTGGTCCTGTGGCTCGCCTGTCCAGGCATT
>CADDIJ020002320.1:0-65988 GCA_902809745.2 Tetradesmus lagerheimii | reverse complement strand
GACACCAGCAATTGCCGTTTTGGGACATCCCGTATCGCACGTGCCTTGAATAACGAAATTATACAAGCATTTCTTTCATTTTGTATCATTTTGATGGGCTGAAACGCTGTATTTAGAAACCTCGTCCATACAAGTTCTGGGGTTCTTCCCCTATGCCCTCGCGGCTGTATGCGTACTCACTAATGGGTGTGGTGAACAAGGTCCCATCTGACGCTCTGGGCTGTTCTTGCCCCCGCTGCTGTGCTTGAACCGACAATGCTGCATCCAGAGTTGCGTCGGCCATTGGTTGGTTACTGATTCAGGCAAGACGGGCAGGACACTGGGGGCTGCTACTGCTTCTGCTGTGATTGATGGTGCTGCTCTCCGGCACAGCCATTGCAGTGTCGCAGCAGCGTTGAGCTACTTCCAAGGCTCCACGAGAAAGATGCACGATCGGCAGCTGCTGCCAGTGATAAGCGACAGAAGCTGCAGGCACAGCAGTGCTGTTGACACCCACCTTGACCTCCGACTCCAAGCATGGCACGCATAGCCGCCGTGTACCCTTGAGGCGGGCCAACAACCAGCAACTTGGAAGTCCAGCTGCTACTGCTGTTGGTGTTGTTGCTGCTGCTGCTGCTGTTGTGACTGCCCTGTCCGACAGCTGACGCCGTTGCGCGCCCAACAGCAGCTGCAGACGTGCGAAATAGAGGAACAGCAGTTCTTGAGCGCTGCTGGGCTTACAAAACGCGCATGGCGGTGTTCTGCGGAGGACAGTCCTTCTGTGGCCACCCACCTGGTTATCCCACACTCGGAAAGGCACGCATTTGTAACACGTCACGATATGCTACAGCACGTTTTGAGCATAGATCCTGCTTTGCTGCGGCGTCTGTTGACAAACTCTCTGCTTGAATCCAGGAACCCTAATGCAGTGACAGTAACCGTTATACAGGCATCCGTGGATGAGTGCGCGCACGTCAGTCCAACCCGTTACCATTGATCAATAGCTAGTGTGCGGGCCGAACGGGCTGTGGGTCCATCTCATGCTCACCCAACCGGACATTGCAGGGAATCTTCACATCAAGCTGCAAGTGAAGCCTCTATTACGAACATTAGGAAGTTATCGAGATAATTGAGTTACTAGGTTCAACCTGCAACGTCTGTCGCCTCAAAGCCTGATGCAGCTGCAGGCACTGCTGCTGCTGCTTGCCTGTGTCTGGAGCATTGTCAGCGTGCCGGTCTGGGCGTCGCAGCAGGATACACACAACCCACTGGAACGCATCAAGCTCCATGCAGCATCGCATGCTCCAGAAAGCAGCATCGTCCTGCAGTTGAACAGTACAGTGCTGGAGGCAGGCCACTCACATCAGTGGTTCGAACTGAGCTGGAGCGGCGTGCAGCAGCCCTCGTATGCAGACTGGGTGGGCTTGATAGTGCCTGCAGGAGCTGACATCACCAAGACTGCACCTGCAAAGTACCAGATTGCAGCAATGGACAAGAACCATGTCCAGAAGGGAGAGGGCATCCTGAGGTGCACTCAACAGCAAAGACAAACGCATACTGTGCTGCACTGATTCGCGTCTTGTCGTCGTTTCGTCAGCACGATGGCTTGGGGTTTCTGCAGAGGCCGCAGCAATACGGCAGCTGAGCAGCAGGACACACACTAACACACACGTCAGAGCATGTGCCCTTCAGCTGGCTGTACTGCAACTTACATGTCTCGCCTCGCACGCGTTGGGTGCGTGTCCAGCTAAAAGATGTTTCCCAAGCATGCCATTCTAATGGCCGTTCCGGCACTGTAACGACATGCAGCTGTTGGCAAGGCAGTTGCATAAATTGACATGCAGGGACACACCATGGCTTGTCGCAGCTCGCAGCAGCACAGGCGTCAGCCATCACCAGCACCTGTTGTGTGCTGCTCTGCTGCTCTGCCTGCGCATAAGCTCCCTGTCCAACAGCAGCAGTACTTCAGGTTTGGGCACCTGCAGGCAGGCTCATGAATACTCATACGTGTCGGTTGACTGGCTTTGACTGGCTTGGCTGGCTTTGCACTGCCCTGCAGGTTCCGCCTGATCAACTACCGGTCAGACATGCAGTTTGCGTTCTTCAGAGGAGGCATGATGGCACCGCAGCTGGCAGCACTGTCGCCGATCATCCGCGTGCAAAACCCCAATGAACCGCTGCAGCGTCACTTGGCACTGACTGGCGACAACACGTGAGGTCAACACCACTGTTTGTATAAAGCTGTGGTCAGTGTGCTACTTCACTACATGCAGTATGGATGTACAGCGGCAGTGCTCTCACAGTTTCCATGCAGATGTTTCCTCGCGCATTTGCCCTGGTGGTTCCCAATCCAGATCAATTGAACTGCCAGGCAGCACTGAGCAGCTGCTGTCCTCTTGTCCCCTTTCCTCTTTGCAGGCAGATGGTGGTGCAATGGGCCGCCCGGAACAGCAGCAACCCACTCGTCAAATGGGGCTCCTCACCAGGCACATACACGCACACTGCTGCAGCCAGCAGCAGCACTTACACCAGACAAGAGCTGTGCGGTCCTCCTGCAAACGCTGAAGGTTTTGTCGACCCTGGGCTGTTTCATGCTGCTCTGTTGGAAGGTCTGGAGCCTGGTCAACGCTACTACTATGTTGCAGGGGATGAGGTGAGGCAGATTGTGGCAGTAGACAAGTGTAGCACATTGTTTAGTGCCGCTTTGTGCATGGGTGCAGTTCTGTCAATAGTTGGGATCCTGCCGCAACTGGCAGGTGCGGCATTCGGCACGGCTGTTCAACGCTGGCTGATAATTTTCGTTTGAACTATCATATGCTTGCAGGAATGGGGCTTTTCTCCTGAAGCGTCCTTTCAAACAGCACCGCCAGTGGGACCTTCAACGCGGGTCAAGGTGCTGGCTGTAGCTGATCTGGGCCAGGGGGAGATTGACGGCTCAATGGAGCAAGATGGCGAGATGCTTCCCAGCCTCAACACAACAGCAAGGTGAGGCGCTTCTCAAGTACTACTATTACTGCTGACTCAGCAGCTGAGCTGTGTGCAGCTGCGTAGCTGCAAATGTGTGCGGCAGAGGTGGATGAGCGAGCAGAGCAGTGCAAAGTGTTGGTCGCAGACATGACGGTCATGTGGCATCAAAGAGAGCTTGCTGGTGGTTTGAGAAACCATTGCCCACCTTATGGTTGGCCTCTCTTGTCAGAAACACGTGAAATTGATGGGTTGATTGATTGCTGTGGCTGGCCTGCGCCACGTGGACGCTGACGGGTCTACGCAGAAGAGCAAGATACTGCGCTGTGCGCAACACCAGGGCGAGGAAGCAAGTGGTGTGCTCGGCATGGCCACTCTCCACCTGCTCCTGTTGGTGCTGTGTGCTTCCGTAGTTCTTGAGGCTTATGAGTGCTCCAGTCTTTGGTGCAGCCTCTTTTGCCAGCCTCCTGCTCAATTCGGTGCCCGTGCCTCTGTCACTTCCTGCAGGATGCTACAGGACATCCAGCAGCGTGACTACCAGCTGCTTGTGCACAATGGAGACATCAGCTACGCACGCGGCTACGTTACACAGGTGCGGGATATTTTTCCGTCCGTTGGTGCAGATCTTGTGTTGCTGCTGTTGGGTTTGGTGCGCCTGCTATCTGTCATTGTATTGCAACGCTGTTGCTGCCATGTGCTGCTGCTTCTGTTGTCATCTGCTACTGCTGCTGCTGCAGTGGGATAACTTCATGCACCAGATGGAGTCGCTGGTTTCTGCTGTGCCCCATCTGCACACTACTGTGTGTTTGGGGTTTCATCACCGCCGCTGTTGCTGCTGCTGCTGCTGTTCTTTTCCTTCCTGATATCATTGCTGCTGCAGTGGGACAACTTCATGCACCAGATGGAGCCGCTGGTGTCTGCTGTGCCGTACATGACCACACACGGCAACCACGAGCGCGACTGGCCCAACAGCGGCGACAGATTCACAACAGCCTACGATTCAGGTGGGCGCAGATCTCGTTATGGTCTGACACAAGCGCTGCTGGCACAACAGCAATGCGTCTGGCACCAGTTGTTGAGATCCTGCATCCTGAGGTCTGGTGCAGGCGCCACCTGCCCACACTCAATAACCTAACCTCCCTGCACCGTCTGTTTACCTGGTTTACAAACCCGTATTGTCTTCTGTGGGGCGTATGCCTGTAGACAGTGCGTGTGGCATCTCAGGTCTACAGCGCCGCATGGCCGTGCCTCAGACGGGCCCTGCTGATACACACCCTAGACTGCCTGCGCTACTTGCAAACATGAGTTTCAGCTATCATACTGTCTTGACCTGTCCCTTGTGGTGCGCATGCAGGCGGTGAGTGTGGTATGCCACTGGAGCGCCGCATGGCCATGCCGCAGGCTAGTACACACCCCAAACTGTCTGCTTCACCTGCAAACGTGAATGTCAGCTATCACACTGTCTCTTGTGTTGTGCATGCAGGCGGTATGCCGCAGGTTGGCCCTGCTGGTACTCACCCTAGACTGCCTGTGCTACCGCAGGCTGCCAACTTGAACTTCAGCTATCATACTTCTCTAGCTCGATAAGGGCTTGACTTAGACTGTCAACTGTCCTGTGTGATGCGCATGCAGGCGGTGAGTGTGGCATCCCACTGGAGCGCAGCATGGCCATGCCGCATGCTTGTACATACCAGCTATTACACTGTCCTGTGTGGTGCATCTGCAGGTGGTGAGTGTGGCGCACCACTTGAGCGCCGCATGGCCATGCCGCATGCTGGCCCTGCTGATACACCTGCGAGCATGAGTTGCAGCTATCACACTGTCCCGGGAGCCCTGATTTAGGATCATCTGTGCTTTGAATTGCGCGTGCAGGCGGTGAGTGTGGCATCCCGCTGGCCCTGCTGGTTCACCTGCACCTGCGAGCATGAGATCCCGCTATGATACGTCGCTAGCTTGGGCTGTATTTGTCTCTTGTGATGTGCATGCAGGTGGTGAGTGTGGCGTCCCACTGGAGCGCCACATGGCCATGCCGCAGGCCGGCCATGCTGGTGCTCACCCTAGGCCTGCGCTAGTAGAGGCTGCCGACATGAACTTCAGCTATCAGACTGTCTCTAGCTAGACAAGGGAAGCAACTGTTCCTTGTGGTGCGCTTGCAGGTGGTGAGTGTGGCATCCCACTGGAACGCCGCATGGCCATGCCACATGCTAGTACATACCAGCTATTACATTGTCCTTGTCATCATGTGTGGTGCATCTGCAGGCGGTGAGTGTGGCGTCCCACTGGAGCGCCGCATGGCCATGCCGCAGCCCGGGCCCGACAAGCCGTGGTACTCGTTTGACTACGGGCCCATCCACTTCCTGCAGTACTCAACAGAGCACGCTTTCCACCCAGGTGCGGTATGCATCACATGCTGCTGATTGGCGCTTGTGTAGTTAGCGGGTGCCGCTGACTAATGAAAAGCAATGTCAAATAGCAAACCGTAACGTCATTGGACTGGTCAAACATGCTGTGGTTGGTGGTTTTGCCCATGTACGATGCCGGCTGGGCCAGCTCAGCATGGTGCGCAATTCTGCGTGTCAACATACTGTTGTTGTGTGTCTTGTGTGTGCTGACGCTGCTGGCTCTGCAATCTTCGCCCTTTTGTCCTCTCACACTTGCAGGCAGCGAGCAGCATGCATGGGTCTTGTCTGACCTGGCATCAGTGGACAGGTCAGTCACGCCTTGGGTGGTGGTGGGCGGGCATCGTCCGATGTACATAGCCAGTACCTTCAAGATGCCGGAATGGGGAGACCAGACGGTGGCATCAGACCTGCGCGCAGCCTTTGAGCATGCTTTCTTGGAGCATAGGGTGAGCTGCAGTTCGATGCTGTACATGCATGCATCAAGCTTGTGTTCGTGCTGTGCAAGCATCTCTGTTGGGTTGTGTGAAGTCTGTTGTCCATCAGCTGTCGTCTTGTAAATGCATCGCTCGGCAGCACCACATGTCACAGCAGACAGCGCTTGTATATTGCAAGCACCTTATAAGATGCCGGAGGGGGGAGACCAGACGGTGGCATCAGACCTGCGCGCAGCCTTTGAAGATGCTTTTCTGGAGCATAGGGTGAGCTGCATACTTGGATCCCAAATGCAGATGGCTTAATCCTAAAATGCCTGTGCAGTGGCGCCATGTGTGTATGCTGCCCTCCCAGGTTCTGGCTCCCTTGATGCGGTCAGGTGTACCTGTGCTGGCGTCTAGTGTGCACACTTGCTGTTTGGCAACAGGTTGTGCAGCGCAGCAACTTGCCCGCATTTGGGCAGTATTTGCTGCACTGCACCGGGTGCACTCCACGCTGCATGGCCACAACCGTAGCTGGTTCTTACAGACCTTATTACTCGGCCCTGCCTTTTTGCCTCATCTGCTGCCTTAGTGCATGGCTGCCTGAATTTGTCGCAGGTTGATCTGACGCTGCATGGCCAGCACCACAGCTACTAGCACAGCACGTTGGCACTGTCTGCTGCACTGCACCGGGTATATCTGACGCTGCATGGCCACCACCCACAGCTGGTCCTTCAAGACTCTGTTGTTCGGCCCCGCCTGTTTGCCTCATCTGCTGCCTTTGTGTTTGTCTAATTGTAGCAGGTTGACCTGACGCTGCATGGACAACACCACAGCTACCAGCGGTCCTTACAGTCCTTGTTATGCGGCCTCGCCTGTTTGCCTCATCTGCTGCCTTTGAGCTTGGCTGCTGACTCATCGCAGGTGGATCTGACCCTGCATGGCCACCACCACAGCTGGTTTTTAAAAATTCTGTTGTTCGGCCTTGCCTGTTTGCATCATCAGCTGCCTTTGTGGCTTGTCTACGTTGTTTGCTGCAGGTGGACTTGACGCTGCATGGCCACCACCACAGCTGCCAGCGGTCCTTACAGACCTGGTTATTCAGTCCCGCATGTTTGCCTCATCTGCTGCCTTTGTGCATGGCTGCCTGACTTTGTCACAGGTGGACCTGACGCTCCATGGCCACCACCACAGCTACCAGCGCAGCTGCCCAGTGCTCGACAACCGCTGCCAGGACTTCGAACAACAACAAGACCACGCTCAACCGCAACCCAGCAGCAGCAGCAGCAAGCGAGCTGCCCGCAGTTTCAGCAGCCGGCGGCGGCAGGGTGGCCCTGCCAGGGTCATTCATGATGCACCTGCGCCTGTGCACCTTGTGATTGGTCATGCTGGTGCTGAGCTGTCACTGAATGTTGACCTCAACCCACCAGACATATGGGAGGTGAGCAACGCAGCACAGCATATGGCACTGCTGGTGCAATTCTAGCGCAAAGTAGTTCTGGGTGCTTGCATTGCACCATGCTGGTGCTGAGGTGTCACTCTTTGTGGTTACGCACAAGAGATATGAGAGGTAAGCACCACACTATGGAATAGGTACTGTGAGAGTGTGCTGTGGCTTGTCTGCTACTGCATGGTGATGCACAACTGTCACCGAAGGCACGTGGCAGGTGAGCACAGCAGCACAACAGAATGTGGCGATAGACCACAGGATTGTGCTGTATGGCACAGTGCAGTATCCTTGCACGGCGTCGTACAGCAAAGTGCAAGGATACTGCAATGTGCTATGCTGCGAGCGCCACAAGCAGCAATGAGTGTGCTGCCTTCTATGACGACCCATCCTCTGCGCGAATGCCCCGCAGCTGTGCAGCTTAGTTGCAGCAGTTATAGTAGCAGTTGCTGCTGCTGCTAGGTAATCAAGCTGTAATGGATATGGTGGAACTGGCACTCTCTTGTGGTATATTTGCATGCCCGTGAACCCCCTTGCAGCCGCCATTGCTGCTGCTGCCGCTGTTGCTGCTGCCAGGTCATCAAGCGGTGGTGGGGTTACCTGCGCATCAAGCCAGCACAACTGCTTACATATTGGCGTTTGCGCCGCTGCTGCTGCTGCTGCTGCCAGGTCATCAAGCTGTGGTGGGGTACCTGCACGTTAAGCCAGCAATACCACTCGCCCATAAGGTCTTTGCGCCGCTGCTGCTGCTGCTGCTGCCAGGTCATCAAGCTGTGGTGGGGCTACCTGCGCATTGAGGCCAGCGGCACTGAGCTCAAGTGTGAGGTCGTCAGCGACATGGACAGCAGCCTCATGGATGCCTTCACCCTCACAAAGCCGCAAGGATGGGGTGACGCATACATGCAGCAGCGGAGCGCCAGACAGCAGCGCCGGCACCAGCAGCAGCATGGGGAAGAACCCGTGCCAGGCGTGACGCACCAGGGCACAAATCCACGGGTGGCTGAGCAATAGGGTTGCATTGCTTTGTCGGAAGCAGATTGGCAGGCTATTGGCGTTTGTACATGTCGCAGCATCTGAGTGCACCGTGCAGAGGGTACCACTTGCTTGTACTATTCCAAAGTTGACTGTACTTGTTCCGCTTCATCATCATCATGTTACCCATTAAGCCATAGCATCAACGCCATCGGCCCCGCGCCCCTCACTTGTACTTGTACTTGTTCCGCTTGTGAGTTGTGTGTATGAGAGCTTGCCAGCTGTGCAGCCCATTGGCGCCAGGCATGGCCGTTGTTGTTGGTTATATCAACATGTTAGTGTTGCTGTAGCTTACTTGCCCACCACTGTGCTAGGTGGGAACTGCTGCGCTGTGCTTCACCCTGCAGGTGCCGCCGGCGCCTGCTCAGCACAGTTTGCTTTACACTGCAAACTGAGTGTGGCGCTCTGTGTCGTGTGGATGTTGTCTCAGCTGCAGCCATAACTCCAGGAATTATTTCTTGCCCGCTGATTGGGTAGCTGTGTGTGTGGCATTGCACCAAGTGCCACTCCTGGCAGCAGGACCATTATGATCCTTCCAAGCGTATCATACGCATGATGTGTCGCATTGTCAGTCGCGCGACTACTAGGGCAGTAGTGCTCGATTTTTTCGCTAGTTGCCAACTGTTGTCAACACCAAGATGCCTGCCATGGCTCCTGGGGCTTGGACAAGGTAACAAGGCATGCATCTTGGTGTTGACAACTGGTGCACTGACTATGGTCTTGCTGACTGCAGCGCACCAACTCCGGTGCAGTTGACAATACGCGCCCCAGCTGTTACCAAGGCACCTTGGAACTCATGCTACAAGGCCTGCATGTCGTGTAACATTGGCTAGAGTTGCAAGCGGGTCACGTGAGCACAGCTGTCTCAGCAAGCGCCACCTGCAGCTGGTGCCAATCACACACATATCTATCATTGCAATGCGCCTGCTTCAAGCCGACAAGAACATGCCATGCAGCGGCTGGCGTGCTGACTGCAGCCACAAGTTGCCAGCTGCTCGTACAAGAGCGCCTCACCACGAGAACACTGCACATAGCAGCACCGGCCTTGTATTGTGTAACAGAGACCCTTCCACAAATGGCTGACACTTGCTGTAGGGGCCCCACCAAACGTTTAGCGCTATCCAGGATCAATTAAGGGTACAAGCAGCAGCCCAAAAATGGTGGCCACCCAGCCACAAGCAAGCTAGCGCAAGCTTGACTGCTACATTCGTCAATAAAGAGGTACAGTCAGAGCAAAACTTCAAGAGCCACCCAGCTGGCATCGGCAGTTGCCGCCCCCATTGTCCGCCGCACCTGCTGCCAACCATACCATGCACATAAAGCCAAAGAAAGAGATACTGAGAATAGGCTAGAGCAGCGCGTGGCTACTTGGAATAATTAGCGCGCCTCAGCACTCCTATGCCAGCACAGTACTGCACAGCCAACCGCGGCTGCCTAGAAGAGGCTGGTCTTCTTCATGATCCTGAAGAACTCCTCCTCGCTGACCTGGCCGTCACCGTCCCTGTCTGCCTCATCAATCATCTCCTGGATCTCCTCGTCAGTGAGGTTCTCGCCCAGCTCCTTGGCCACGCGCTTGAGGTTCTTGAAGGTGATGAAGCCTGCAAGTACACACGGCAGCAAGTCGGAGTGCAGGAGTTGAGTGCATGCGGGTGCGCTGGTATGGCAGGATGTGGGATGCATGTGTTCAAAGGATGGTTTTTACAGGTACAATTGATCAAGGTTCACCCAAAAGTGCAGCCTGTTTTAGTTGACGTAAACAGTGCCCGTTGGTACTCTTACAGAATTTGCCGCAAAGTCTGCTGTTCCTGCAGGTATGTCAATAGCCTCTGTTCGTGAGTGCTAGTTGCTGCTGCCCAATCAGGAACCCTGCGCACCAGTTTCGTCATCGTCAAACAGTCGGAAGGCCTTCATTATCTCTTCTCTTGAGTCGCGCTCGCCCATCTTGGCTGTCATCATCTGCAGGAACTCCTCAAAGTCGATGGTGCCGCTGCAGCACAGGAAGTGCGAACACATCAGCAGGAGATAGTGCAGTGAGCTTTCCACCAGGATTCAAGAGCCAAGCACTCTTGGTTGAAGGACGACACAAAGAGTATGTGTAGCAGCAGGTCAATAGCTGCTTGCGCTGCTACATGTTGGCTTGGTTGCCTGCTGTGGCCTTCTTCTGGCTGCTTCAGCTTGCCTGCTTTGCTGCTGCGGCAATTGCTGCTGCAAGCAATGACCCTTGGCACCTCTGCTCACCTGCCGTCCTTGTCAATATCTGCAATCATCTTCTTGATCTCCTCCTTCTTGGGCTCAAAGCCCAGCGCCCTGAAGCAGCAAGTTGCAGGCGGGGTGCAAAGCAGCGCGATTCAGTAAGACAGTAGATGCGCCAGATGGTTCTTTGCTGCACAGGGGTCGATGCAGCACTGTCGAGAGGCCATGGAACATTATTACGTTGGTTTAGCTGCTGCTGCAGGCGAGTCACGCACCGCATGGCCACTTTCAGCTCCTTGGCGTCAATAGTGCCTGAGCCATCTGTGTCAAACAGGTCGAACGCCTCCCGGATCTCCTGCTTTTGCTCCTCAGTAAGGCCTACAAGCATTGGTCCTATGTTGAACAAATCGTGCTGGCATGCGGACGTTGTTCGCCACGTCTCTGCTTTGAGCATCTGCCTGCTCAGGACTGGCTCTGTCCGCACCTCCTGTGCGGCCTGCCTTCTTGTCACGCCTAGCTGCAACAACACTCTTCCTGTAGCTCATCCTGCCTGTTGATGCGAGCACGCAGCGAGTGTGCAGCGGGAAGCAAGAAAGACCAGGCAACAACGCGACAGCACGCTGACTTCCTTATAGAAAATGGTTACAATTGCACCTGTAGAACTGATTTTGACTGGTCTGCGGACAACGCCCTTATTCTGCGTGAACCAGGTTTGACCAAGTTGAAATGACATCAGGGTTCTTGGTTGAAGAGCCCAGAAACACATGCTAAAGGGGCAGCAAATGATTGGTAGCAGTAAGATGCGATCCGTTCTGCTGTGGGATGACAACAGTGACGCACAACTTTAGCAACCGTCGGTCCACTGGCTGCACCTGCTCTCCTGAACTCTCGGTGGCCCCACGCATGTGCTTCAGCATAGATCCCCAACAATAAGCTTCCCTTAAATGGTTCCTGTCACGCCTGCTTGAACTCCTGCAAGCGCAGTAGTGCTGCTGCTGCTACGGCAGCTATACATGCATGCTGCAGCCATTGCTACCCTTGGACATTCTCTACAAGATTTCCTGCACCATCATCGTTTGACACCTTCAGTTTGTTCGGTTAGCTGAAATGACATCGGACACAACCACCAGCAGCTGCGCATCAGCGATTTGAGCCGCGGGTCCCCATGAGTGCTCTCATCTCAGCCTCTGCTGCCTCCCTCCTGCTGCGCTCAGCTGCCAGCTCAGACTCCAGGCGAGCTAAGCGGGACATCACCTGGTGAGGCAGCAAGCAAGGTTATGCTCAGCAAAAGGTTTTGTATGCGGTGGCACTGCTGCGCTCATGTGAGTGTTCTTGCATATTTCAAACAGGCCCTGTTTTAAAAATGATATCTGTGAAGTGAACGCTGCTGTGTCTGCCTCCTGCCCTTGCGCAGCAGCAAGCTATCATGAAGTTGGTGTCCGTAGCAGCTTGCAAAGCTGCCATGGCTATTGCAGCCTGTGCCACTCATGCGACTGCGCTGTGCTGCAAGCATTTGCAGCCCGCCAACGGTGCGCTGCGGGCAGCAGTCGCAGGCCCTCCATTGTGCTCCTGCTCTGTTGCTTCGCTCTCATCACGCACACAGCTGCTAGAGTTCTCTGTGTGATCATCTCCCCTGTTTCTGCGATTAATGCATATACTTGGCCACACCCACGCACCCACCTCTGATGCTGCGACTGATGACCCCACTTCACTGAAGTTTGGCGTGCAGGGATATGACACAGCGCTGCCAGCAGCAGAAGCACCGCCAGCACCTACGGCGCTACCACTTACCCTGCTGCCAACTGCACTGCGTGGACCTGCTGCTGCGGCAGCTGTCAGGCTGGTGCTGGCCCTGCTTACTGTGCTGCGAGGTGCACTAGCGCTGCTGCGCGCAGCAGCAGAAACCTGTGACGCCGCAGCAGCTGGCTGTTTTGCAGGTAATGAGCTAGCAGTAGCAGCTGCTGCTACCACACTGCCTGCACGGCTGCCTATTTTCGCAGCTGCTGGTGAAGCCCTGCCGCTGCTTCCTAGTCTGGCTTGCGCATGTACGGCTGCATGTTGCTCATGGCTTTTGAGTGGTTGGCTTGGGGCTTCAGATGCTGCAGTGCCAGGAGGTTTTGCTGCTAGGCTTGGGTTGATGAGCTGTGCTGCGCCGATGGTGTTTAGCCGCAGGCGCTGCTGCTGATGCTGGCTGTTGCTGCTGCTTTGCTCCTGCTGCTGCCAGTTATGCTGGATGTGGTTGGCGTAGTCTGTCTCCTCTTTTTGGATCTGCGTGATGGAGCATCAGCATCTCTGTCATGTTGGTGCGGTGTTGTAGCACAGCCAGCTGGGTGTCATGTCTGCGACAGTCCAAGACTGATTAGCGCAGCCTGCCGGTGCTTTTGTGCAGTGCCTGCCCTTCAGTAATGGCCATATGCCATGATGTTGTGAGAAATTTCCACACGATGTGCATCATCTTCTTGGATGGCCTGCTCGTGCTGCTGTCCTGCGTGTCGTCCAGTGCATCGTGATGGTGCATGTGGTGCTACTGATGCGGTGCTGAGGCGTCACTTCTGACACTTCAACCCTCTGCTGTACTCACTCTTGCTCGCCACCATTGGTCATAAGCTGCTGGATTCATGCTTACGCTTGCAGTAGTAGTCTCCTATCTGTTTACTGCGCTGTGGGACCTGACTGTGCCAGTGCAGCAGCTGCAGTACATATGCATGTACTGGCCCAGCAACAGTGCAGCTGCAGCTGCAGCACTGCAGAACAGGTGTTTTGCGATGTCAACCAACTGACGTTGTCAATGGTGTTGAAGGGGCGAGAGCAACTGCGCTGTTTATAGCAGGGTGCGTGCGATAGACAAGGCTTACTGCACTCTAGCCTGGAGTATGATGTTGACAATGTCTCGTCACCAATACATGCATTCTAAGCTCTTTTTTGTAAATATGTTCTCTCACGGCCATAGATTGAGAATGCCGTGCTCCAGGCCTATGCCAAGAGGCGGGAACCCTATTCGACGCGACAACCTCTGCAGCAAAGCGGCCAGCACATGTTCATTACAGCTGCAAGGTCTCATGCTTGTCGTGGCTTTACTTGCACACCAGTACGATGGGCGTCGTGTCAGCTGATCACAAACAAGATCACCCCGTGGGGATCCCTTGAGCTTTGAAGTGCATAATCGGACAGGCAAGGCAACATATGCATAATTATTGAAATGGTGTTACATTTTTGTTGCAAACGCATGCATAGGTGCATACCCAGTGCACGCCCTCCGCACGATCCTCACACCAGTGGTGTACCACCAGACTGGCAGCACTCCCAAAACACTGTCACAATGGTATTAACACCAACGATGCGCTGGCACCGCCAAACAGTCTCACAACAGACTCATACCCTTGAAATAAAGCCCATAACAACCTGAAGCCCACCTTGTCAGTGTTGACTTGATGCTGATCCTGCTCTGCAGAAAGACGTGCATGTGGTATGCGCACACCAACATGCACCACTCTCTCAACCCCAAAACAGCAGTACAATACGCACTGCACCTACAAACTGCAGCTGCACATACATCCAGCGCCTTGAGACGTTGATGAGCGCAAGCATTATCATACCGTGCATCTGGGTCAGGCAGAAACCCTGCGGGTTGATAGTCTCCTGTGTATAACACGCTGCTGCAGCAGTGCTGAGCACTCAAAGCAGCCATGAACAGAAAAGCAAGCTGGCACTCCCAGCTGCAGGGCACTTCATCCACATCAAGCAACAGGCTTGGTCACTGTGATGTACTCAATCGCTTTGCCGATCTTTACTGCTGCTCCGAGAGGCAACCCCAGAATCCTCACCATGTCCTCTTTTGTCAGCGCACACAGCGTAACCAGACTGTCGATCTCGTGCAGCTGGAACACAGGGGCATACTTCTCCAACTCGATGCGCTGCAGCAGCCAAGGCACACTGTACTTTGCTAGCGGCTGCTGCTGGTTGTCAACAGGCTGCTGTTGCTGCAGTGGGGCCTGTTGCTGCACTCCATCTGGCTGCATCACGTGGTGTGTGGTGACTTGCCGCTGCTGCACAGCCCTAGCAACATCTGCCTGCTGCTGCTCCCATGCAACACGTGCTGCCATGCTACGGCTGGTGGGAGGGCCCTGCGCCTGCTGCCGCTTCTGCTGCTGCTGCATATGCTGCCCCGTGGTGTGTCTGTGGAAGTGATACTGCGCACCGGCTGTGGCTTGCTGCTGCAGTAACTCTGCAGCTGCTAGCTGCTGCTGAGCATGCACTGGCAGGCCATATGCATACGCTGGTCTTGCTGGCGGTGGTGCTGCTGTTTCACCAACAACCACCACATCTGCAGGCATGCACAACACATATACGCAGACAGGGTCAGATGGCTTGCTTTGGCTGAATGCGTGTGATGTGGAGCCACTTTGGATGTAGAATGCTATGAGTATGCGGGATTGCACTGCAGATGTCTCTTGGTAACACCTGATGGTTGCATGAATTGTTGTGACAGTACGTTGCATGCATGCATGCATCCATCTGCGTTATGGTCTATGGCAGCAGTCTGCTAGGTTGCACTGCCATATCATCCACAATTGCTTATTGTTGCTTGCGCAGCGATGTTGCATTATATCTTGTTGCAACAGGAGAGGCTCTGCTACAAACAGATGCTCACCTGCATCATCTGCATCTGCTGCTGCTGCCGCCTGCAGAGCTGCAGCTGCTGACTGCTTGGCTGCTAGCCTCTTCCTCTCTGTGCGTTCATGTGCTTGACCATCATCAGCACCTGCGCCTCTGTCTTGCCGCCAATGAACTCTGCAGACAAATCAAGGCACGGCAACACGTAGGAAACAAAGTAGCAGTGGAAGCAGATCACCTCAACAGGTGATGATGTCCAATGTAAAGGCACAAGGGTAAGGGCATGGTCATGAATTTTAAAGCATGTCATCGATGCAGCATGCAAGGATGCAAGTATGTGCTATATGCAGAGTCACTTCCTCAGCTGTTGTGTGGTGGTGCCACATCCGCAAAAAAACTTGAGCAGCTGATCATAGTCAGAGCAAAGCTGCGAGCTAGTCGTTCTTCGGCACTTTGTGTAGAATACTTGTGCCTTTCCTGCAAGCAATCGCCCACCTGCTATCTTTGCAAACAACTGGATGCCATGCACCTGCACGGCCTCGCGCAGCTTCTTGTGGTCTGCTGCTGACCAGGCAGCCACCTGGCTGGGCAGCTTGGAGGCCTGCAAGCAAGAGTGCAACAGCGACACACCAAAGCATGAGGTAAGCAAGCTTGAGGAGCATTGTAAGCAGAACCAGGATGGTAAAGAGCAGGTGCAATCTGCGCACAGTGACTCCGGCAGAATGTTGTGTACTAGTATGCACAGTGTGACAGTCAGTAGTGCATGGGCAGCCAGTGAGATACCGCTCCCCGTAATAACACAAAAGATAACAGTATGACAGTTGACGAGTGCGTTGCTCACCTGCATGCTACCTTCAGGCTTGGGGTCTACCAGCATGGGTGTGGGCTGTGGCTCTTCCTGCTCTTCCTGCTGCTGCTGCTGCTCTTGCTTTGGCACACCCAGCTGCTTCTGCTCTTGCATTGGTGGACTCAGCTGCTGCATGCTCTGCTGCTCAACATCAGGGCTATGCTCCTGCTTGAGCCCTGGCAGTGGCGCAGTCATCCTTGCAGCAATCTAGTGAGCTGTCGGCTGACGTTTGAGGTGCTGCAGGCTTGGCTGGGGTGTCTGGCTCTGCTGTTGCAGCAGCTGTTGGGATGCCGCACTCAGCTTCCACAGCAGCACCTGCTGCAACAGCAGCAGCAGGAGCAGCAGCAGCAGCATTGGCTTCTTGATTGAGCTTGAGGTCCTGCAGCTGCTGCTCAGGCTCTGCTTTGACCACCACACTGCTGCTGCCAGCCAGCAGCTGCTTTCGCTGCTGCTCTAGCCTCCTCAAGCGGCTCTGTGTGCTCATCACATGCTGTGCTACAAGTGCCTGCGCATCCTTTGCAGGCAGTGCTAAGCCACAGGGTGCATAGACACTGCGCGTGATGCTGTGTGTTGCACCAAGCTCCTGCTCTGCCTGCGCGTGCTGCTGCCTCAGTTCGACTATCATGTGGCCAGAAAGTGGACCGGCAGAAGCTGGCATTGAGATAACACGCCAGCTCACTGCAGCATCACACTGCTGCTGCACATTCAGCAGCACCTGCACCTGCTGCTGCGTCAGCTTGTGCTGCTGAGCGACCTGCTGCACGAAGGGCTGTGGCGTTGAAGCGTGCAGCCAGATACTTGCGAGCTGTGCTTGTGCTGCCTCAGCTCCTGCTGCGACCGGGGCTCGCTGCTGCTCTGCTTCCGTCATATCGGATAGCGGCTACGTGCTGTCCTTACTGGCACCTGTAATGTTTCTAATGACGTATACACAAGGCTTTCTTCAACGATGGATGCAACTCTGACCAAACTTTCTGGCGGGGTAAAGTGATTGCTGGGCGGGCTTTAAAGCTAGAAAATTTTCTAGTAGCAACCAAGCTCTTCATTGACAAGTCGGTGGTCACACACAGCTCCGGGGCCCTTCCAAGCCTTATATAGGCCGGTTACAAAGAAAACTTTCCCTTGCACCCGGATGTCATAGCCGCTTCGCCAGGTACAAGCCGTTTCCGCGGCAGAAGGCATTTGGTGCCAGGAAACTGCCTTGCATCGTCAATATTCGATAATACAAACAAACGCCAGACTCAGATAACACACTCGTTCCAGAGCCCATCCATTTGCTCGATCCGCGAGCTCATCCGGCACCGTGCCGGGCCTAGAGCTAGAGGTTGCGGCACTGTTGACTTGCTGTTCGGCACCTGGGTGTATACTGCCAGCAGCCATCAAGGATGCATGTCACAAAGGCGTAAATTGGGGTCACAACGACCGACAGCAACACAGAGATCAAACGCCATCGCACGTTTGAATGCACATGTGCAGCTGCAGGGTACACTGCAGGTAGCTGCCCAGCGGCTGCAGGTGCTTTGTCACCAAGAACAGCATGCTTGTTACTAATGTTTGTCAATGTACCAAATAAAAGAGACTCAATCACTTGCTGAGTGGTCACTTGCAACCAGCATATGTACACAAACCCACAAAAGTGTCAGTCTGGGCTGGTCACTCCTTGGAACAATCTGTGCGTGATGCGCAGTTGCATCGGCTGTGGTCGAATCCGCTGCTGCTGCAGCAGCTCCCAAAGTCGCTCACATGCTGCCCTGTGCTGCTGTCTGCTGCACTCCACTGCCACACAGCGCTGTCTGCTTCAGCAGAAAACTTGTTGGTGGGGTCCAGCTGGTACACAGCACACCTGCAGTGGCACAGCAGCAAACAGCAGCTAAAGGTCACATTGTGTCCACCGTGGACTGAGGCTCAGCAACATACGCTGCAACTTCGTTTGAGCTACCATTTCTCACAGCTACGTCGCTGTCACGGCTACCAGACATGCTGCTCCGTGTGCCTGCTCATCTCCGCTCACACCCGTTCAACGAAAAGAAGTTCTGCAAATGGAGGCCCATGGGCACTGGCCACTGCTCAATATGCAATGTCATTGCAGTGGACTGCGCAGCAACCAGCGGCTGCATGCTGCCCAGCTGCGCAACCATAGTCACCCACCCACCGTGAATCAGGCATGCACTGAGTAACACCCATGGCACCAAACACTGCAGCTGCAACGCAGCTCTCTGCAATGGCGAGTTTACTTTTTCAACTCACCGTTAACCGCACCTCACCGTAAACCACACCACATCATCACCACATAATACCCGCATGCTGCACTCCTTGCTTACCCGAAGTCACACCAGGTCTTAGGGTACTCTGCTGCACCGTCAAAGCACTGTGCGTGCTGCGGCCAGCCAGCCTTGCCCCAGTGCAAGCGTGCAGAGCCACACACGGGGGACCTGAACACCCTCATCACAGCCTGCAGACAAAACGACAGCAGAGCACGCAGCTGAGCATGTTGCAGTGCGCGAGCCGTCTTTACATGAAGCAGCAAGCACTGCTGTTGTGCAGCCGCAAGAGGCCACAATCAGGAGACCTGAATACCCTCACCACAGCCTACACGTGATGCAGACAACACAAAGTTTGGCACATGGTCAGGAAGCTGCAGCTTGAGTTGGGCTAGCAGCAGTTGGGCAAGCACAACAACTTGTGAGGAAACCACACAATGGCACTTGCCAAACCGAGTGCATGAGACAAACAAAGAACAGTATCTGGACTGTAGTGTCACCTGGAAATCTTCATTTGGCTTGCCGTTGATGTAGGTGAGGTGGTCCTCCATGTTGACGTACATCACAGCCTCGCCAACAGACGGTGACAGGTAGGAGTGCTCCGCTGCAGCAGCAGCACAGGCAGGCAAGGGGGCAGGTACAGCACAACACACAAGGTCGAGGCTTGCATCGCAGGTTTGAGGCTGGCAAGGAGGTAGCACAGCTGCTTGCTGCGGCAGCCGGCCTCACACAGAACAGAATGCTACCTCATCAAAAACACAGCAGCAAGGTGTGCCAAGATTTCCAGCAGTGCATGGCAACACTGCTGCAGCTGCTGCTTCCAAACCGGATACGACTGCAGCCAGGATTATTCAATAGTGAAGTGTTGATACAGTCACCATCTAGTATCCAAAGGACGGGCCTGTCGCTCAGCGCGGATGAAGCGCACCAGCGCGGGTGGCGTGCTGCTGCTGCTGCCATACCAGGTACTACTGCAGCCAAGGCTGTTGCTTTGCTGATTGTGTCAAGGGGAGGCCTGCCACTCACCGCGGATGAAGCGCACCAGTGCGGGGGACCTGAAGCCCCTCCAGCGGTCAGCAGGCCCGTACAGCTCCTGCTGCACTGCTGCTGCTGATACACACAGCTAAACAGCCACATCCACCCCAGCTGCCACATGTACACACAGCTAAACAGCCACATCCACCCCAGCTGCCACATGTACATACAGCTAAACAGCCACATCCACCCCAGCTGCCACATGTACATACAGCTAAACAGCCACATCCACCCCAGCTCCACAGCCCTGCGGCCCCATCAGACTACAAACCTCAAGCGATCTTGGCTGCGGTGATCAATGCCGCTGCATGCTGCTGCTGCCTCTGGTTCAACATCCATATCATCAACACCATGATGAACAACATGATGAAGTAAAGCACTGGTTGAACCACACTCACCACGTATAAAGCGCACCAGCGCAGGGGACCTGAAGCCCCTCCACCTGTCAGCAGGCCCGTACAGCTCCTGCTGCACTGCTGCCAGGCAGTCACCAGCCTTGGATAGAGGCACAGCAACCTGCAGGATAAGGTGTCACCAAAAGTCAGCGTGCATGCACATCCCCAACCACGGCAAGTGTCCTTCTGTGGAGGCCTGTGTCAGGAGTACTACTAGTAGGGGCTTTGGGTGATAGTTTGCTAGCAGTAGTTATGCCGGCAGGTTGTGAGCACTACGTATGCTGTGTGATAAGGCAATGCGGCTTGCCGTGCGGCATCTCCCTCCACGGTTGCCACTGCTTGCCAAGTAGCAACCAACAAGCTGCAAACAAAAACTTGAACTGCTAGGTGGCAGCTGCCTCACGTCGTACTGGTCGTAGCTGTTCCATGCCAAGCCAAGCAGCAACCAACAAGCTGCAAACATGAACTGCTGGGTGGCAGCTGCCTCACCTCGTACTGGTCGTAGCTGTTCCATGCAGCGTGCAGCTTGTTCTCCAGCTCACTCACTGACACGTAGGACCTGCAGGCGCAGGCAGCAGTGCGGGAAGATACTATGGTTGATGGTAGGTGTACCCCTACTATGTGCTTACTGAGAGTTCCACCTTGTCATGCTATGGATGTGCCACAGGACGCATCCACAGCAGCAGGGCTGATTGAAGTACCATGCACAGCAGCAGGCAAGCAGAGCCCGGTCACTGCTGGAAGTGCATCTCACACTTTGAAGCAAAGCTCGCCTACCAACTCTGCATGGTTTGTGTTTTCAGATCAGGCAGAGTATAGAGCGCAAAGTGGTGACGATATGAGTGCATGTGATGGTCAGCGTGCACTCACTCTCTTGCAGGGAGTATGCCTGGCACCACGTTGATTGAGAGGTACAGCCGGTACTGGTCAGACCAGTACGTGGGAGCAACGTCAATGCCGATGCCTGCAGGCGGCAGTCAGAGCAGGCAGCATAGCTGGTGTGGCTGCTTGGGATCAAAACCGGTATTGGTCAGACCCGTAGTGGGCGCCAGCTGCAGAAAAGGAAGCAGCGTATTTTCACATGCTGAATTAACACTAGGAACATAGCATAGCAGCCACATGCTCAGCGTTTTGCCTGGCATCCGTGTGTGCATGTGTATGTGGCCACGCACCTGTGCCGACGGAGTTGACGCGCATCTGTGCATGTGCCCCCTCAGGCAGACCATTGGAGGGGCCATCAGCCGCCATCACCTGCGAACAAAGCAATCGCAATACACCTGTCATACCACTCACGAGATGTCGATGTTTGCATGATTGCAACAGCTGGACTCTTTGCATGACTAAATGCAGTGTGCGTCCAGCGCATGAGCTCACAGCCAGCGCTCCACATCATGAGCGCCATACGAAAGCCTGCATGCACCCCATCACGTTGCCAGCGTGCATTGGCTGTTGTTAGGCAGTTACTGTGGCCCACAGCTGATGATCTGCGGTGTGTGTGCATTCAGTGCGCACCTGTGCCGCCCCCTCGTCGCTGCATGACTGAACGCAAAGTGCTGCTGTTGGGCAATTACTGAGGATCTAATTTATGTGATTACTGTGGATCCATGCAGTACTGTTGTATGCGCTCAGTGCCCACCTGTGCAGCCTCCTCGTCGCTGAGTGCGTCGTTCATACGCTCAAAGGTGACGCGCCACAGCATGCGGCTGGGGATGAACCAGAACAGCTGCAGCGGCAGTATCGGCAGCAGCAGCAGCAGCAGCAGCAGCGGCGGCAGCAGCAGCGGCAGCAGCAAGAAAAGAGAATATCCTTATATGAAAGCTGCTCATCCTGGACCACAAAACATGCAATCTGCATTGGGTGTGGCTGCAGATACAACAGGAGACATGCAATCCAGGCAATGGCACACATGCTGCAGCAGTGAGGGTTGCCCTGGGGGCAGCTGCAGCATTCTCAGCATCCAAACCACGCTAAACCCGGCAAATGCAACTACTGAATGCCATTCGCGCAAAGTTCGCGCGCTGGCCCAGCGGCACTGCCTGTGACATATGGTGGCACTAGTAATAGTAATGCATGCGGCTGTGGCACAGCACTAACCAAGGAATATGCTGGCCAAAGCAACAGCAATAGCAGCAGCGGCTGCAGCAACCTTCCCCACCTGTGTCTCATCAAATGACTTGACAGCCTGCCACACCGCATAGCTCGCCAGCGGACTGATACTGCCAAGCCCACTGCTGCTGCTGCTGCTGTTGCCGGCTCCTGCCCCCTCATTTGCACCAGAGAATGCAGCCAGCGCATGTGGCCCTGCAGCGGCTTTGAAGTCCTCCTGCAGTCGCTGCACTGACGTCACAAACTCCTCTGTGCTGATGTCCACCTTGCTGCGCCGCACTGGCGTGTTTTTGACGATGGATATTGTCAGGTCCAGGATGATGCCAAGTCGGCCGATGGAGGCTGAAGCTGCTTTCCAGAGGTGTGGGTCGCTTGCGGGGGTGATGTGACGGGTGGTGCCTTGCGCATCCATGAGCGTAAGGGCACGGAGCTGTCAGCAGAACAGGCAGAAAAGCAACAGCAGCAGCAGCAGCAGCAGCAACAGAGGCGGTTGAGAACAGAGTCAGGGGTATTGCAAGTGCAACCCACTAGCTTCATGGCTGCTGTCGCGCTGATGCGGCGGGTGGTGCCTTGTGCAACCATCAGCATGAGTCACTGCGGCGTGGAGCTGTTGGCAGAGATGCAGAAAAGCAGCAGCAGCAGCAGCAGCAGCAGCCGAGCTGGTTGAGAACGGAATCGGGGGGTATTGCCATTGCAACCCAAATCTTTGTTGCTCCTGTGGAGGAGATGCGGCGGATGCTGCCTTGCGCATCCATGAGTTTCAGGGCGCGGAGCTGTTGGCGAAACCGGCAGACAAGCAGTAGCAGAGGTGGTTGAGGATGAGAGGTCGGGGTATTGCCAGTGCAACCCACTAGCTTTGTGGATGCTGCTGTGGGAGATGTGACGGGTGGCGCCTTGCGCATCCGTGCACGCAGCTGTCAGAGGAACAGGTGGCCGCAGGCAGGAGGAGCGGCGGCGGCCCAAGCAGCATCTCATGTTGTGGGATTCAGGGTAGTGTGCCGAGGCAGCCAACTAAGACTGCTGTTGTTTCACAGATGGGCATCCCTGGTGGGAGTGAGGGCGCGGAGGGTGCAAGTTTGGCCGCAAGTATGATGCAAGTTGACGGCCACGAGCGTCAGCTGCACATGTCACAAAGAGCTACTGGCAGGAGATGCATACAGGCAGCAGCAGCAGCATAAGCGGCAGCAACGGCACGTTACAGAGTGTGAGCTCTAGGATGATGCCATGGAGGCTGAGATGTACATGTTGTCAGAGCAAGCCATGCTTACAGCAGCTACCATATCATGCATACTGTAGCAGTTATGTAGTGCGGTGCTGCAGCAAAGGCGCTGATAGGTGAACCGCGCCATGCCAAAACCTTGCATGCCCTCACCTGGTGTGAGAGTGAGCCATACTTGAACGAGCTGCCATGAGTTGCAGTTGCAACAGCTCCTGCCATGGTCTGGTCAATGAACCACCTGCAGCAGGATAGCGCAGTTCATTGAGTACTAGCACAAGCGTCACTGCATTCTGTTCACACAAAACACAAATGACTTGACTTCTGATGATCGAACAAACGGATACTTGGAGTTGAAGCGCTCTGCGTTTAACGTACGCGTCCTGAGCTAGACCAACTGCAGCGACACAGCTACGCAGGCACACAGCAAGGGCTGCTCTCAGCATGGCGCGATCACACCTTATCAGAAGTAATAGGAGCAGCTGCTGACGCGTAATTATGTACAATGCTGCTGCTGCTGCTGCTGAGATTGGCTGCAATGTGTCAGAGTGCACGCGTTTGCTTACGAGAAGGCGGAGATTGTGTAGCCGACAGGAGACTTGTCAGTCCTGCAAGAGCAGATGGAGCACAACAGCAGGAAGACAGCAGCAGGGAGTGCAGAGTTGAGTTTTGCCACTGTCTCAGACTTCAGAATGTCTGCAATGAACCATTTTGCAGCAATGCGCATGCTATGATGCACGCAGTACACCACCGTCCTTGACCGCTGGCACTGCCTGCATGCAGCACAACATATGTCAACCGCATGCAGCCGTGGCTGTAGAAGGAGTCCATGTCACAAGGAACATGTGTGACGCATGGTTGGTGGTGTGGGGGCGCATAAGGCTTCCTCATCGTCACGCACGCCCCCTCCTTTGATGGAGGTGTAACGCATCATTCACACTCAACACCCGCTTGCGACGATGATGAGGAAGCCTCATGCGCCTTCATGCCTCTTACCATTACGCGGCCACAGACTTACCTGTAGTTGTCCAGGAAGCGCAGCAGCGTGCGCTGTGTGACACCTGCTGCCACTGTTGCCGTCATGGCCTCCTCATCCACACTAATGGTGCTCTGTCTGCTGCCCTGCAGCCTGCAACCAGCACAGCAGGCAAACAGAACATTGATTATGTATTGTGGCGTGGTGTGGTGAGATGTGATGGTGTGAAGTGAGTTGAAGGGGGCAGATGTGAAAGAGTCCAGGCATGACTTTAGATGGTATGAGCCGAGAGATGGTGCTTGCTGGGCTGCCCTGCAGCCTGCAACCAGCACAGCAGGCAAACACAAGACAAAGACATGAAAGAAGGTACGAAAGTTATATGTGGGTCCAGTCACAGTCTTGTGTGATATGAGTCAGAAGAGAGAAGATATGAGATGCAACCACACTACTACTGCGGCAAACACAGTATGAGCTGCATGAGGGCAAGCACGAACACCAGATCAACACGCACATAATGCTGCATCAGCATTGCCTCAGCAGGCAATGCTCACTCACGCTGCCTCCCTCACCTAACATACGCGGTTGTGGAGTGTAAACACACCACGTGCAGCTCGCTCATTCATTCATTCATTCATTCATTCAGTCAGTCAGTCAGTCAGTCAGTCAGTCATTCAGTCAGTCAGTCAGTCAGTCAGTCAGTCATTCATTCATTCATTCATTCATTCATTCATTCATTCATTCATTCATTCATTCATTCATTCATTCATTCATTGTCACTCACGCTGGCAGTGTGTCGGAGAGCTCTGTGGTGACAATGTTGATGGCGCTGCTGTTGGAGCCGCTGCAGAAGTTCTGCCGCCACCAGTTGTGGCCCACGCCAACCGCCTTGACCTTGGGGAAGCTCTGCGGTGGCAGCAGCAGCAGCAGCAGCAGCAGCAGCGTACGTTACCAGGTTGGAGGCCGAGCTGCAGCAGGAAGCGTGTCTCCATCAGTATGTTCTGTTGGCAGATACAGAGACTTGACTTCTGTTGGGGCAGACACCTGGAGTGTTCTCTTCATAAAGGCAAATCTCCCACAGGTCACAGCAGTGTGTCTTGAGCAGAATTGATTCAATGAATGGTAACGAGTGCTGTGTGCCTCACCTTGACCAGGTTTGCCAGCTGCTCCCTGTTGGCTGGGCGGCCCACAATGACAGACGGCTCACACTTGTAGTGCCCTGGACGCAGCAGCAGCACCAGCAGCAATAGCAACAGCAGCGGCGGCGGAGGCGGGATGAGATCCTCTGTGGGTGCACTGTAGCAGCGTGCTTCCAGGTGCACCAGCAGCACAGGTGCACTGGGCTGCACCAGGGTCCATGCAACCAGGGAGACCAGCAGCACGCCTGCCGCCTGGAAGAACACCGCAGGGAGAAAGCTGCACCTTCCAGGTTTTGCTGCGCAACTCCTCCCTGGTTGCACACAAGATAGAGCACCTGACCCAGTCTGAACACAGCTGAGAAGCACATAATCTGAACCTCACCTTGGAAGTTGCTCAGCTGATAAGGCAGGCCGCAGAAGCTGTGCTGTGAGGTGGGGTCCATCCTGCAAAAGTGATCCCCCTGTGCAGTAGATGCTGCAGACCATGGGAAACCACCCAGCGGTTGTGCTGCTGCAAGGGGCGCAGTAAGGAGGAACGCCCCTGACAGCAGCAGGACAGCGTATGCCAGCAGGAAGCGCTGAATAGGGCGCATCGATGATATCGTGCGCCTCAAGACGTGAAATCAGCAAGCAGTAGTCCTTGTGTACGCTGATCTTGTGGATGGGCTGCTGATCAAGGTCTGGCAGGGTGGTTTGAACACTGCTAGATATAGTGTGCTGCTGTTGGGGCTGACACGCATACAGCAGGTCGCTGGCCTTATATAGACGAGTGATGCCCTCGAGGCCGCGTGTCACGGTTCAACGTGTAGCTGATACGTGCACTCGTTGTTCGCACCTGCTGCTCCCAAGGACACCTCCCCACCAAGGTTTCCTCAGCGCTGCGAACGGCCATTGCAGCACTACTAGTCACGTGTTTTATCTTTGAACCGGTTGCATCCAGCTTTTGTTTTTGTCTGGCGCCAGTGAGGCACTTCAAAGCTGAACGGGTCAGTACCACAGTGAGGCCTGTCATCTGTCATTATCAGCCCAACAGCATCATGTCACCGGCTTCCAGGAAGCCACAAGCAACATACGATCGGATTCAGAACAAACACTCAGCGAGCTTGCCGCGCTGGTGGGCTTGCTTCTGCTTCACACCTCTCTATCAGGCTTGCCGTGCACCTTGTTTCGAGCGAATTATCATCGTCTTTGGAACATTATTTGAGCGGAACCTGATGGGCAGGGCAGCACCACCCGGGCCCTGAGTGGAGCTGGTGCTGCTTTGGTTGCACTCTTGCACCCTCGGTGGCTTGCAATGTGTGAAGATAGCAACGGGCCGCACCCTTACCACCCCGGAAGGTGAGCAGCTGCTACGGGTTGCAAGTTTGCTTGCCATCACTCACGTTCTCTTGCTGCTACCAGTGCTGTGCTGCTGGCAGCAGCACTGCATTCATGGTGCTGTTATTGCCTAAGCACTCTCTGCTTGCAGGACACGCTGTATCTTATGCTTGCCAATTGGTTTATCCCTCTGAATCCCTCTGCATGCTTCAGCGCACCTCATTGAGCACACGCAGCAGAGATACATGGCACAATCCTCTGTCTCTGCCTGGCTGTAATTCATCATGCACACCACCACCGCCACCTGCATCCCCAAGCTGTTAGCATCCGGCAACAGCTGCTCCTTCTGACTAGCTGTCGAACTTGCCTCACCTGCTCGCTCTACCTGATTCTACTGTACCTGGTCTTGCAGGGGGGAGCGGTTGCGGGAGCTGTGTGGGCAGCTCGGCTTAGATGCTATCCTGCTGATCACAGGATGGGACGGCTGCTACAACTTGGGCTCACGCAGCCTCGTCGAATGGCTCTGTGACAAAGCAGGCAGCAGCACCAGCGCAGCTGAGCTTGAGGACATCTTTGAAGAAGGGCTGTTTGTTGTAACACCCAACCACATCGAGTGGTGCATAATCCACATGGCAGATGACGTACACATGGATGACGTGTCAGCAGATGCAGCAGCAGCAGCAGGAGGTGCAGAGCCAATGCAGATGTCACCACACGCAGGCTGCGAGCCGTGCTGCATGCAGGTGGTACCGGTGCCTGCAACAGCGCCTGGCAGCAGCAGCTGCTGTGGTAGCAGCGGCTGCAGCAGCAGCAGCAGCACAGCTGCAGGGGGCATGGGCATGTCACCCACTGTAGGAGTCCCCATGCTGTCAGCGTCTCCTGCAGCAACAGCAGCAGCTGCAGCAGCAGCTGGCGGCTTTCCTGCAGCGTCGAGTGCAGCAGCAGCAGCGTTGATGCCTGATGGAAAGCTGTCGCTGCTGATGCATCTGCGGGCCAGCATGGGTCGTGTAGGCGTGCCGTTGGGAGTGGAAGTGCTGCATGGCATGCAGCATCAAATGGACACGGCAACGATATACCAGTGAGTGGCCGTGACTGCAGCTGGTGAGGGGGAAACAGCAACTGCTGGTGACAGGGGTGATTGCCATATGAGCGTCCGCTGTGCAGGGCTTCTGTTGCAGGACAGGTGTAGCTTCAGGTGACACACTAGGAAGCATGTTGCTGCACGATGATGGGGGTGCGGGGTGACGCTGTTACGAAAGCAGTAGCGTGCAGCTGCTGCAGATGCACAGCCCGGTGCCCCCTTGGTGCAGCAGCTGAGCAAAGCGTTTGGCAGAGAAAAGGTGTGCAGCTTATGCGGCACAGGTGTGCTGCTGCAGCTGCAGAAATGCCCACCAAAAAAGGGTTTCCAAAGGGACGTGAACTGCAGCAGCGCAGCTGCAGCAGTAGTGTGTATGTGTTCTTTCGTGTGCCGCCTTTGTCATGGGCAGAAGTATTGTAGCAGTGTTGCAACAGCCACCTCTGTTGCCAGCTCTTTCGGTCAATATTTGGTCAACGCTTGGTCAAACATTGACTGTCACTGGTTGCGGTGTGGACCGTGCTGCTGCAGGTGGCCGCTGCTGATGGCGCTTGCAGAGCTTGCAGGAATCCAGCCGGAGCAGCTGTTCCAGGTGAGGCCCGTCTGCAAATAACAGTAGTTTGACCGAGCACTCCAGTCTCTGAGTATGTCAAGTAGCCTGTCTCGGCTAGTAGCCTCTTGCGCTGGAGTGAACCTTCCAGGTGCTGCCTTCCTGTGCCAGGCCAACATATAGCAGCAGTTGGGTAGCTGCGCGGCAATCCGTTGCAAAGTTGCGCGCTGTTGTTGACCAGTTGAGAGTTTTGGATTGGTCTTCAGCGGCACGGTCTTATATTGCTGTCCTGTCTGTGGCGTGTTGCTGTGTGCTTGCAGGAAGTGGTGGACATCAGTCCTGCAATGCCGCTGCTGCTGGGGGTAGCAGATGGCACGCAGATGCACCAGGTGCTGCGTGTGCGGCGACCGTTGCTGCACAGAGCATGGTGAGCAGCCAGCAGCCACATGTTGCGCGTTTGGCAGCAGCTTGCAGGACAGGGACTTTGTTTGTTCTCCAAAAGATTGCTGTCACACTTCGGCAAAAAGCTGCAGCTGCGCCAGTGCCGTCCTGCCAAGCATGTGCTGCGCTTATGCTGGGGTTCATCTGCAACTGATTGTAAAACAGTGATGTGCAACTGCATATCAGACCAAGTGGGAGACAGTCCATGCTGGCGGCACACTTACATACGTTTAACAATGCCCCTGGCTGCTTGCAGGACTGACGCCATGGGTGCCTGCTGGCGTCGTAGCAGCGGCCCCAAGCTGGACTTGAGCGAAGCAGCAGTTGCAGCGCCGCTGACAGAGTTCGTGTCGGGGTGCGGCTGCAGGCTCAAGCCAGGGCAGTATCAGGTGGGAAGAATTGCTTATTCCTGAATGCCTGAATTTGAAACTAGATCTGTTGTAACAGCAATTCCTTGTGGTGCGTGCTGGCAGCGCTGCAAAGCTCACAAACTCATGGATGTTATCTCGTCTTGCCAGGTCTTGCGGCTAATTCATGTCACTCACATGTAGATGTGTTATTGCCTATGGTGCTGCTTCTGCAGCCGCTGGCGCTACCCCCGCGTGTGCTGTTTGGCCCACGCACCAGCCGCTTGGATGCGCTGTCAAGCAGCAGCATCACGCTGCGGTCACTCAGCAACCAAAACGGCTACGCAGCACTGCACGCAACGGTTGAAGCTTCAGATGCATGCTCGGCTCTGCGCGTCGCGCGCACCATCTTCTTTGGTCAAGGCATTGACCGCGCGCGTGTGCAGCTGCAGATGGAGCAGCAGGCATCAGCGACAGCTGGTCAAACATCCGGTCAAATGCCTGGTCAAACATCTGACCTTGCCAGGTCGCTGTCAAGCGTTGACTTTGAGGTTGACCAGGTTGACCTGTTTGACCTTATGGCGTGGTACTGCTGCGTGGTGGATGCTGCTTGGGCGTGCATGCAGCACTTCTCCGTGCAGGTGAGGGGGTTTCCAGCAACTTTTACTGCTGTTGTAGACACGGAGAGGTTGGCAGCAGCTGCTGTCATGGCGCCTGCAGCAATGCCTGTCCTGCATGCTGCGTCACAGTGCATGCTTTTGATGATTGCACGTGTCTGCAAGGTGGTGGCTGCTGTTGAAGTCAGTGCGCTCCATGCTTCAAGTATGCTTCAGATAGACGTTGCCTTCAGAGCATGCTCAAGGATTCTGTCAGTTGTATTTTCACGGCTTCTGCATATTGCCTGCCTGCAGCCTGGTGCCAGCTGGGAGTCTGCGCAAGCAGCTGCAGCAGCTACCTTTGTAGCATCAGCAGCTGCAGCACAACTGCCAGCACCGACTATTGGTCAGCCGCCCAGCTCATCTTCAGCAGCAGCAGAAGACGATGCAGCAGCAGCGCAGCAGCCGCCGCAGCTCAGCTTGCAGCTTGTCAGCTGGACAGGCGGGCCTCGGCCAATGCCGCTGCAGCAGCAGCAGCACCTACTGCAGCACAACATGCGCTTCAAAATGCTGCGGGTGCTGGCTTCTGGCATCCGCAGCAGGAGCAGCATGCATAAGGGTCAGCTGCTGGGCTCTGTACTATACAGCGACACATTCCTCGACGTGAGTGGCAGGTTTCTGTCGTGGTCTCGGTGTAATTTTGCACGCTGCAGTGCGTGTTTGCTCCCTGTGACATAAGCAAATCTCACTGGTATATGGCTCACGGAAAGGGATTATGCTTGGTGTGTACCGAAGCTGCAAAAGACGTGTTGCCACTCTGCAGAGATACAGCCAGATATGTCGTAATCGCATCCCTAAACCAAAACCGACTTGCCTGCTACTACTGCTGCAGGTGCCTGCGCTACACGGCAGCCCTGCGCAGCTGATCAACCTCACCGCCACACACTGCCCCATCAACACCTTCAACTTCTGGGGCGTCGAAGCAGCAGAAACCACGCAGCTGGTCGCCTCATTCAGGCGCCACTTGCAGCACCAGCTGCAGCAGCAGCTGCAGGCAGCAGCACAGGCGCAGCTGGCGCAGGCCATTCAGGCACAAGTGCAGGCGCAGGCGCGACGGCGATCGATTGACAACCCTGTGGGGGCAGGAACTGGTGGAGAGGCAGCAGCAGCAGGAGGTGGTGGTGGTGGTGGCGGCACCAGCAGTCCTCCGTCACCGCAAGTGCCCAGTGCTGCTGCAGCGGCAGCAGCAGTGAATGCTGCTAATGCCGGTAGCACGGGTGCTAGTGGTTCAGGGAAGTCAAAGAAGAAGAAGCCGCAGCGAAGGGCATCCATGCCGCAGCAGCAGCAGCTTGTGATGCTGCAGCAGCAGCAGCAGGGAGGAGATAAGGCTTCGCTGCGGCGGCTGTCCCTTCCGCAGGACCAGCAGCAGCTGATAATGCTGCAGCAGCAGCAACAGCAGGCTGCTCAAGCGCAGGCCTTGCTGCAGCAGCTTGCGGCTACAGGCGGTAGCAACCAGCAGCAAGCATCAGCGGCAGCAGCAGCAGCGGCAGCGCGCAAGCAGCAGGCGCTGTTTCAGCAGCAGCTGCTGATGCAGCTGCAGCAACAGCAGCAGTTGCAGCAGCAGCAAAGGACGAGCTCAAGATCCCAGCAGCAACAGCAGCAGCAGGTGTCTGGCAAGGCTGCAGGGAGTCAACCTGCTGCTGGTCAAACCCAGCTGGATCCAGCAGCAGCTGCAGCAGCAGCAGCACCGGGCATGGCAGGGCTAAAAAGCAGCGCACCCAGGGTTACCAATCAGCCAGTCAAGCGCAGCTGCTGTTCCCACAATGCTACTGCTACTGCAAATGCTGGCGCTGCAGTTGGGGGCGCTAGCCCGCTGCCTGGGCTGTCTTGGGCGCTACCTTCCCCTACCCACTCTGCTGCCACTACTCCCCCACCAGGGCTGCAACCTGCTGCTGCTGCTGCTGCTGCTGGCGGTGTCACTGCCATGACATCAGCATCGCCGCACAAGCAGGCAGCAGCATCGCCAGCAGCAGCAGTGTCGGCAGCAGCGGCAGCAACAGGTGGTGGGGTTAGCGGCGGCAGCAGCAGCAGCGTTGCGGCTGACTGCATGGTGCAGCTGCAGCGGCTGGGTGCGCTGCTGCTGCCTAGTGGGGAGATGCCGGGAGAGGTCGGCCTGGTGCTCACAGGTGGGTGTTCACGTATCAACACCTGAATTCATCAATGAAAGGAAGTTGTATAGATACGGGATTTAACTGGGGAGATGCCAGAGAGGTCGGCCTGGTGCTCACAGGTGGGTGGCATGAGGGGCGCGGGGCCGATGGCGTTGATGCTATGGCTTAATGGGTAACATGATGATGATGATGAGGTGGGTGGCATGGATAACATCTATCATTGAAGATCAAACCCATGACTGTGGCAGTAATGGGATGACTTGGGCCAACGAGTATCCTCTTGCTGATCAAGCTCGTGCATAGCTGGTTTCGGCGAAACATGTTCAAGTGGTTGCATCACTTGCATGCAGCATGGGCATGCCCCAGAAACCCAGCCCTTCCAGGCAAGCTGCAGCGTGGCAGAACTCTCCGCATGTACTGGCTGGACCAGCCGCTGTGTCTGTGCCAGAGGTGCTGCTGTCTGTTTGTTCCAATTTATGATCTTGGCTGGCGTTGCGCACTGTTGCCGTGCTGGCAAGTGCTGTGATGGATCGCCGTGAGCCCTAACCAATGTTTCTGCGCATGACTCTTGATACCTGTTTTAGGCTGCATTATTGTAACTCTGCTGTGCGTGTACTGTTGCTGTGCAGGTGCCGGCAAGTGTGCTGTGATGGATGGGCCGCTGTACCCCCACCAGGGTGGTCTGGCCTTTGTGTCACGACCCTCCAAGGTGCACCTGCTGCTCATGGACCAGGTGAGCGACACTTTTTGCCACATGTTATTTGTCATTGGTGTGTCATTCACTTCTTTCAAGCGTTGCCGGCGTACTTGCTGTTGCAGCCAACAATCACTTGGCATGCAGCTTACGCCCTGCAAGGTGCTACATCTGCTGATGGACCAGCTGGTGAGGCTGGTTGAGAGGTTCCTGATATGTGACTGGTGGTGTCGATTGCATTGGTGCTTTGTGTCCGCTGTGTTGGAACTGTTGGCATGGAGATGTGTAGTTGCCCACCTCGGGACACCAGGTTAGGGGCGGCCTGGCCTTTGTATTGCGCCCCTCCAAGGTGCACCTGCTGCTCATGGACCAGGTGAGGCTCGTTGAGTGGTTTTTGGCATGTATCGTCAAGTTCTTGAGTACAGCGTGTTTACTCTATTGTACTCCTGACATTGGGAACGTGTTGTGGCCCACCTGGGGACACCTGGATGGACTAGCAATCGCGTGTCATGCCAGTCCTCCAAGGTGCGCCTGCTGCTCATGGACCAGGTGAGCGACACTATGGCCACATATAATTTGTCATGGGCATGTCATTAACTTTGCCGGCGTACTTGCTGTTGCAGCCTGTCACTCGGCATGCACCTCACGTGCCTGCAAGGTGCAGCTGCTGCTGATGGACCAGCTGGCGAGGTTGAGAGGTTCCTGACATGTACTTGGTGTTGTCGGCTGCTTTGGTGCTTACTAGCCAGTCTATTCACACTGCCGCACACTGGCATACGGCAACCGTGCTACTGCCGTTGCTGCTGCTGCTGCAGGTAGAGGGGTCAGCCTGCAGGACCTATCTGCACAGCTGCTGCCTGGCAATGCTGCAGCTAGGCCTTTGTATTGTAGTACTTGCCGCCCTGCATGACATGCGCCGGCTGCTGCTGCAGGTGGAGGGGGTGTAGTGGTGCGTTGTACAAGCTGATCATGTTACACCGCGCCCTGCATGACATACCGCATGTGCCTGCTATTGCGCCTGCCTCTGCTGCTGCTGCTGCAGGTGGAGGGGGTGTGGCTGCAGGACCTGTCCGCGCAGCTGCCGGGCTATGCTGCGGTGGTGCACCATACAATTGCATGACATGCACCTGCAATTGCCCCTGCTGCTGCCGCCCCTGCTGCTGTTGCAGGTGGAGGGCGTGTGGCTGCAGGACCTGTCTGCGCAGCTGCCCGGCTACGCTGCGGTGGTGCACCATACAATTGCATGACATGCACCTGCAATTGCCCCTGCTGCTGCTGCTGCCGCCCCTGCTGCTGTTGCAGGTGGAGGGTGTGTGGCTGCAGGATTTGTCCGCTCAGCTGCCCGGCTACGCTGGCGTGGGCCCCTGCCTGGTGCTGCGGGGACGGCAACCGGCTTGTGGGCTGATACCTGCGTGCTACCTGACAGACAACCCGCATGTGGCAATACCCCTGCGGCAGATGTCAAAGGTGGGTCAGAGGTCCCAGGTTGCGCCATTGCGTGCTGCACATGGGCTGCTCTTGTGGCGGCTCAGCCAAGGCGCGATTTTGCCTGTTGAAGTATGTTCTGCTGCTGTTCTTCTGCTTGACAGACAAGCCGCACGCATGCAGCCAGCCCACTGCAGCAGGTGTCTAGCGTGGGTCAACACAGTTTTGTCTGTTTCGCCTGAACGGGCGCCTTGCGATGTCATAGATGGCAGCGAGCAGGCTACGTGCATGCAACTCGCATGTCAACAAATTTGAATGCTTTAAGCTCTCCGTCATGTCGCTGCCCGCCATATTGAAACATGGCGCGCATCAACATTACGGAACGCTTTAAAACATTCAAGCCGAAACATTCAAGTTGACATGCCAGTTGCATTCACTCGCTGCAGCCTTGCATCTGACATTGTGAGTGTTGCTGTCTCTTTTCTGTGTGTGCGTCACCTGGGGGAGCAGAATCCTACTGGCTAGCCACCCACAACTCCAGTCAGGCAAACCCTGCTGCTGCTGCTGTCTCTTCCATGTGCCTGCAGGTGTGCCGCGAGCACTGGGTGTCGGCGGTGCTGCCTGCCTGGCAGGCCGCCACTGGCAGCCGCAGGGAGGCGCGCGGAGCGTCTGCGCCATGGCCGCTGCCCACCGAGCTGCAGCCTGCGTACAGGTGCGTTGAAATCCTGTGCGACCAGAATCTTGTATGAAACCTAAACAGGTTGTCGATCAATGTATGCGGTGCGCAATTGCCGTGATGTGCAATCTGTGCAGCAGCATGTGCATTGCATGTGTGGCGGCAGCCGCAGGGAGGCGCGCGGAGCATCTGCGCCATGGCTGCTGCCCACTGAGCTGCAGCCTGCATACAGGTGCGTTGGGATCATGTACGATGCCTAGACAAGATTGTCATTTAATGGAAGCGGTGAGCCATTTTCTTGATGTGCCCTTTGTGCAGCAGCATGTCGTGCATTGCATGTGTGGCGGCAGCCGCAGAAAGGCCCGCGGAGCATCTGCGCCATGGCTGCTGCCAACGGGGCTACAGCCTGCGTACAGGTGTGTGCGCTTAGTGACTCTGTTCAAACTCACTACACAAGAGTGGTCGGCACGCTCTGCATGCGGTGCGCAGGTGACTTGAGGTGCATGTTGTGCAGCACCAAGGTGTGCATTGCATGTGTGGCGGCAGACGCAGGGAGGCAGGGGTGCATCACCACCTGGACCGCTGCCGACCCAGCTGCTGCTGCTGCTGCTGCTGCGTCAGGTACTGGATGCAGGGCCAGCGCAAGCGCTTCCTGGTGCCCCAGCCTGATGAGGCCATGGACGGCCTGGTCGCAGCACTGGACAGGCCACGCGAGCAGCAGGGGCTTGCAGCGTAAGGCTTTCCCAATGCTGCATCAGACTTACACAGCAGGCGAGGCATGGCAGCTCTGTGTGCTGGGGTTGTGTTGCGCTGGCTGCCGCTGTGCGGTTGTGCCGTTCATGATGCCCGCAGCCCGATGAGGCCATGGACGGCCTGGTCGCAGCACTGGACAGGCCACGCGAGCAGCAGGGGCTTGCAGCGTAAGGCTTTCCCAATGCTGCATCCGGCTTACGCAGCAGGCGAGGCATGGCAGCTCTGTGTGTGCTGGGGTTGTGTTGCGCTGGCTGCCGCTGTGCGGTTGTGCCGTTCATGATGGTTGCAGCCCGATGAGGCCATGCACTGGACAAGCCACGCGAGCAACAGGGGCTTGCAGCATGAGACACTAACGTGTGTGCGCAGGCACGCAGTTGCAGCACGGCGCGGGCATTTTAAGCAGCGGACTGGTCCTGCTGCTGGCTGTGGCAGCTCCCCAACAGCTGCTGCTGCGCTTGCTCGGGATGAGGCCATGGACGGCCTGGTCACAGCGCTGAACAAGCCACGCAAGCAGCAGGGGCTAGCAGCGTAAGCTGTGTTAAACTTGCGCAGCAGACGGGGTACCCTACACCCCAGACAACTGCTGCTGCGCTTGCTCAGGCTGATGAGGTTGTGGCCAGCCTGGTCGCAGCACTGGACAAGCCGCGCGAGCAGCAGGGGCTTGCAGCATGAGACTCAAGCATGAGACTTTGGCAGGCTGGAACAGCTGCTGCTTCGCTTGCACACGTTGATTAGGCCTGGTCGCAGCACTGGACAAGCCACGCGAGCAGCAGGGGCTTGCAGCGTAAGGCTTTCCCAAAGCTGCATCAGACTATCACAGCAGACTGGACACCCTAGTCAGCTGCTGCTGCATTTGCACAGCTGATGAGGCCATGGCCAGCCTGGTCGCAGCACTGGACAAGCCACGCGAGCAGCAGGGGCTTGCGGCATGAGACACTAGCAGCTCGTTATCAGCTGCTGCTGTGCTTGCACAGCTTGATGAGGCCGTGGACGGCCTGCAGGCCGTCTGGTGGCAGCACTGGACAAGCCACGCGAGCAGCAGGGGCTTGCAGCGTAAGGCTTTCCCAAAGCTGCGTCAGACTTACACAGCAGGCGAGGCATGGCAGCTCTGTGTGTGCTGGGGTTGTGTTGCGCTGGCTACCGCTGTGCGGTTGTGCCGTTCATGATGGTCGCAGCCTGATGAGGCTATGGACGGCCTGGTCGCAGCACTCGACAGGCCACGCGAGCAGCAGGGGCTTGCGGTATGAGACACCGGCAGCTCGCCAACAGCTGCTGCTGCACTGAGCACAGGCAGCAGTGCGATACGATGCGGCGTGCAGGATTATGTGGTGGTCACGCTGTGTGCTTGCGCGCAGACACATGTGAGAGAGGGCTGCACTTTCTTCGAGTGCATAGCTGGGGTCAAGTATCTTGCAAGATACATACACAATTGTGTTGCCGTGGACTGTACGCTGCTGATGGTGTGCTGGCAGGGTGAGAGTTCAGGTGTGGACTTCGGCACTTTCATGCGCGGATTCTGGTTTCTGTCATGGTCAGGAGCATTGAGCTGCTCCTCTGCACATGAAATACATGGTGACAGGTGCATGCAGCTCTTGGTGCATGGGGTCGCCTGCAGCATGCTGCCTTGTGTTACGCGTTCTGTTGTATCTTGGAGGAACAGCCGTGCAGTTCTATCAAGAGCAGTTACAAAGCATGGCCTAAAAAGCATGGTATGCGCACAGCTGATGTTACATGTGCTACTGTCAAAGGTTACACTCTACATGGGCGCTGTCGCGCTTGGCGTGCAGTCGGACGCTATGAATGTATTTGCTATGTGGATGGCTTGATTGCATGTTTAAAGGGCTGACCATTGTGTTTGCGGATGGCTTGCCCCTGGTATGATGTGCATGCCTCAAAGGCTACTCAATAACCAGCGCGGTTGTTTTGGTTTGAAGCAGGCGTCCCGCACGGTCGCAGAGCACAGGCCATGTTTGGGCACAGATGTTGCGCTGCTGACGACGTGATGTCTGCTGTGCGTGGTCTACAGGCTGTCTAGCTTTGCGCGGCAGTGCATTAGAGAGCTGTTGTGCGCCTGCTAGTGCTGTGTTCCCTGCGGCTGTTGAGCTTGTTATCAGATTGCCCTGGGCTGCTGAGATTTGAATGCTGGATTTGGCCGTCATGACTTACTTTGAGTGCTGTTGCAAGCTTCAGGGGGTTTGCTGTGGGTGTGGAATGCTGGCTGGCTGCCAAACAGATGTCCCAAGACCCTGACAGCCGTTTCTTATTGCTTTTCTGAGCGCTCTTGTTTGCAGCGATAGGCTGCACTAGACAGCCAACACGCTTGCTGCTTGGCTTTTGAGTCGCTGTTGTATGGCAAAGCACGTTGTGCCTGCTGTATCTGCTGTATCCGTTCTGAGTGGTGACGTGTGTGTGCTGATGACGGTATATGCAGCAAGGGGGTGCCACATGCAAGTTCTGCGCCGATTGTGTCGTTCACAGTGAAGTCAGTGGGGCGAGCTGGTGGATTCTGTAGCTGTGCTTTGTGTGGTGCGTGTTTATGCCTTAGAATTGCACTTTCTGTGTGTTGCTGGGTTACCAAGCCACCTGATGCATGTGCGCTTGCAGATTGCGCATGGTGGTCTTGGATTGTATGTACAGCGGCAACTATTGCAGCCAGGATTTCAACTAGGGGACCTTGCTGCTCAGAATCTGTGTGAAATCGGTACTGGTACAACGTGTAGTCGTGCTGAAATGTAGTCGTGGTAGCTCTGTGTAAAACAGCAGCTGCTCCCTGCAGGACTGTCTGACAGTGACAGGTGATGCAAAACTTTACAGTGACAGGTGACACCCTGATGTTTTGTGTCTTTTGTGTTGACAGAGACCCGATAAGATGTAGCGGTGCTGAAAATACCTCGAAGTTGGGGTTTGGGTATTTTACGCCATCCATAGCGTGCCTTTGCGTGCAGCACGGCCAGTTCACGGACCACTACAACCAAACCGTGATCACCTGCCCGCATCAAGCAGGATGCTACAAGCTGCACTGCATTTGAACTTGATACCTTCAGTGGTGGAAGCTGCATCGCGTGTACTGCCGTTCGTGCTCCCTTCTCTATGCAAACTTCCAGCACAGCAGCAGGCCAGCCAGTGTCCGCATACGTCGTGCCTATTGCAAGGCGTTCAACCGGCAGCATACAGCAGCTCTAGCAGCAGTTCTGTAACCCAGAGCCTGTGGCACAGGAGCATCAACCTGAGCAGGATAAGCAACAGCATGGTGCGGGCAGTCGTCCCCTCTCTAGCACACAGCAGGAGTTTCACAACATCTGCTGCAGCAGCAGCTGCTGCTGATATGGCGAAGCAGGTAAGGGCCCACAGCTTGCACCATTCGTCTGAGGCATTGTCACGTCATACTTCAGGGGGTGGCAGCAGAACAAGCTGCAGAGATGACAGCTGCAGCCGCTAGCCTAGGGCTGTGCTTTGGCTGGGATGCACCAAGGACGGTGATACTGCCTTCTCTGTGAAACCCTTCAAATTCACCCCATCAACAATGCTGCTTGGCTCTTCAACCTTGGCTGTGGTCAAATCAACATCACGGGTTGGCTGCGCTCCGTGTTGGTGTGTCATCGCACTTGCTGCGACTGTGCAGTTCCTGCAAGCTGGCGACCTGCAGCAGCTGCAGCAGCTGGTGCAGCAGGCCGTGCAAAACAACAACACCAGCAGTAGCAGTAGGAACAGCAGCAGCAGCCTCACTGCCACAGATGCAGCAGCAGCATATGCAGCCGTCACCAGGCTGTCATCAGGCAACCAGCCAGCAGCAGCAGCAGCAGCAGCTACTGCCGTGCTACAGCTGCTGGCACCTGCCTGGCAGTCAGCGCTGCCAGCAGCCACGATCCAGGATGTAGCAAACGTGTTACTTTGCTGGTCAAAGCTGCGTTATAACAATGCGCAGCTCTGGGGCAGCAGCTTGGCGGCAGTGCCTGCGCTGTGCAGTGCAGCAGATGGCCAGGATCTTGCGAATGTGGCGCTGGCGCTTGCAACAGCAGCGGAGGCTGCAGGGGGCGCTGTGCCTGGTGTGACCAGAGAGGAGGCAGAGGAGGTGCTGAGGTGGGTGGAACTGGCTTCATGTCCGCTGCAGCTGGTGCAGTCGGCATAGCAACTGTTGCGGTGATTGATATGCTTGCGGTTGCAAGCCACCAGGTGATGCCTATGACCTCCAGCAGTAGTCACGCCACAGCCTGCCACTCGTTTCATGGCGCCGCAAGTGCTAGCTGCACAACTGCATGCGCGGACAGGCTCACCCTGCTAGCTAGCTTGCTTGCACGCCAGGTGCTGCCGCTTACTTACACAACCACAGAACCATATGCATATATACAGTCCGTATGCGCCCCTGATGGCCACTTCAACACATCGTGTAACCCCTTCTTCTGCTGCTGCTGGCTCGTCCTGTATCTATGGAGTCTGCATGAGCAGTGTCACCAGTGGCGTGTGCAGGAGGTTGTTTATCTGTTTTACTTGCGTGCATGTGCCTTCCTGTGCCGCTCCTTGCATACGGACCGTATGCGCTGCTGCTGGCTTGTCCCGCAGGGTGGTGACGCACCAGCTGGTGTCCATGGTCCAGCCAACAGGCACAGCAGCAGCAGCAGGCGAGGGCAGCAGTGGCAAGGGTGTGACCATGTCCAACATAGCAACGCTGCGCTGGGCACATGAGGTGCTTGAGAACAGCGCAACAGCGTCAGGCTGACTGGGATGCATGCCGCGCGACTTGGAGTGACTCGGCAGTGCTGGTGGTGGTGGTGGAGGTAACACGAGGCACTGATGATATTTCAATCTGGCGCGCCTGTGCTGGTCGGGCCTTTACACACACCATTCACAGTAGTGCACCGTATTGTGGCATGTGGTGAACAGGATGTGAAACGAACGGCTTGATGCTTCAGAGACGTGGCCCATGCCGCTTTCAGCACTACGTATACGGCTTTGTGTACACAAATGGGTTAGCATGGTGCTGCATCAGCCCAAGGGCAGTCAGCCTGACTGAGTGCGGTGTCAGCGGGATGCGCAGCCTGTGAAGGCTGCTCAGCACACAACACTCTGGGTTGCTGCATCAAGCACCGGTCGTACTCTGCAGCCGATGGCGCTGATGCTATGGCTTGATGTAACGTTATGGTGATGAGACTCTGCAACCGTTGCCATGTGCCGTGGCCGCAGGCAGACCATCCGGCGGCCAGCAACGCATCCGATGCGTTCGCCGCGCGAATGCTGCCAGCAGGTTGGTGTGCCGAGGCTCCTGCGGAGCTGTCATCAATGAACGTGTTACACACTACCCAGCGTGTGTTGACAGTGTCGACTCGGCACACGCCGTCGCAGACCAATCGTCGGCACCGTACTGCCACTGTGGCCCCAGTGGGGCTTGTGAGTTAGCCAGCAGCAAAGCATGCACGTGCATGCAGACCAGATGGTGTCAGCCTGTACCGGGTACATCATGTTGAGCAGTGCGCCGCGCGTTCACAATCAAACCGTTCACTATACAATCCGAGTGGCACTGCACATGTACGCACGGTGCGCATGCACTGCATATGGCATAACTTATGCTCCTGAAACCATAATGAGCCACATGCACACATTTCAGGCATGACCGTCAGTGGGCAAGGCAAATGCGTTCAACCCTCACACCTCCTTGGTGACGTGACACACAAGATCAGACATCGTCGCAGTACTACTGCTGAGCTGGCTGCATGCCGGATGGCTCCTGCTGTCGGCTTCCTTTCGCCATTCAACTGCATGCTGAAACAAGGGCCGAAAAAAATGTCAATACATCAGACTGCTGCGATGCTGGTGCACCTCACCCCCCCCCACCCCGCCGCGATGCGAACACAACTGATAGTGCGACTGACACAGCAGTGAGAGTGCACACACACAGACTAAACCTGCATTGCGAAGACCCATCAAACCCACTGGGTGATGTATGCACACAGACAATGCAACATGCACCCAAGACATGCTGACACAACTCGCTGTAGCACATGCACCAACTCTACACACAACCCATGGCACAGGAGTGCGCCTTTATCAGTGGGAGCAAGCATCAAGTTAAATCAACTGAAATGACCCTTCAGCTGCCGCGCATCACTTCACCTACCGCCGCTGCTAAAACGCTGGCGTCTGATGACACTGCTGCTGAAAGTGGAATGAGCTGCCGCAATTCGGTACTGCACCGCTGATGAGCATCACCTGCTGCTTGCTGACGTTGCAGCTGTAGAGGCTATAGAAAGACGATGAAGCCAGCAATGCAGCAAGTGCTGGTAGCTGAGCTGCAGGTGCATGATGCTGCAAGAGGCTGTATGCCACATGCCTCGACAATCCATAGACCCCTGCACCCCTGATCCCCGTTGCTCGACCCAGCGGAGCGGTCCACTGGTTTCAGGAGCAGCAGCTGCTTTTGAAGGAACCGCCCAATGCTGAGTGGCAGCGCTCCTGAGGCTGCGAAGCACAGCAGCGATGCTGGCTGCTGACCAATTGCTGCTGCCGCCGTGTCCAGAAGTGGCCATGGTGCAGTGCTAGCACCGACGCATAGGGTGAATGCCGGCACACTGACCTGCCAAGGCCTGCTGACCAGTCGGGGCAGCTGCTGCGATGACTGCTGTTGCCCTGCACCAGCTGGACCGACCGCTGCATCCACCCTGCTGCTGAAAGCAACTGCACTGATCGGCCGCTGCACGGCTGCTGCTGGAAATGATACCACTGAAGCTATTAAAATGCTGCCTGCTGCTGCTGCTGCATGCTGCAGCGTCCACTGAGACAAGTTGCTGCCTGCAGCTGAAGCCTCCTTGGTGGCCGACAGCTCATGCCGCACACACTCAACTGACTTTGTCAGCCGCCCCAATTCAGGAGATGCCCCTTGACTACAAGTGCCTGAACATGGTGACTGAGCAGTGTGTGACCGAGCGACAAGGTCGTGATCTACTGTGCAGCTGGCATGTGTGCCGACCTGATGGTAAGACAATCCACACATGCGAGAGGCATTTCTCCCGTAGCCAATCTGAACCATGATCACAAGACAACATACAAGCTTTGCAATTGTTGGCAGCAAACCTGCCACATCTGGACGCAGGATATGTCTACACACAGGGATCGTGCAGATATCAGCCGCAGACAATCGCAACACCTCAACAACAGAGCTGGCACCTTGATTGCCACATGCAGCATCTGCTGCACAAATTGCGGATATCAATGCACCCGTGGCATTGAGCTGATACTGCGGCGCAGACACATCATGATGATCACTGCCCACTGCACATTTGGAGGTTACGTGGGTAACTAGCTCGCCCTTTTTCAAACCCAATTGGGGAGCCAATGACAGGCGCATTGTGCAGAGAGAGCAAACAAAGCACAACAGACCAAGAGAAGATACGACAGGTCCATGAGCGTCACCAAAGCTCGTCATGTAGATCATCCCAGATTGGGACCACCAAGCCGCTCTTGAAGGCGCTCGTCAATCCAGTGAAATAGCTGCGCCACTGCCCCCTGATGTGGGAAATACAGTTGACGCTGCATGCAAGCAATGTGGGTGGGACCACCAGTGCCCCACAACAACCGCCTGATACGCTCACGTAGACCAAAATACCAATAGCACCCAAACATGACGTGTTTCTCGTCCCTAACATGCTGCCCTGCGCATCTCAGGCATAATCGGTCATCCCTCTGTATGTGGTTCTACCAGCCGTTAGACACTTTGAAGTGGTGCACACCCAATTGAAATCAAGCCAAATCTGCTGTATCAGAGTTGTTGATGGGGATGCATGCATTGACATATAGCGCAGGCAGTGGACATCCACTGGCAGCTACCTTACACCAGTAGAGAGAATAATAGTCGTTCAATTTCCGCCTCCCCAGAGGGTGAGGCGCGGTGCCGATGCCGAAAGGTAGGGCTTATCAGAATGATTATTATTATTATTATCCACTGGCAGCTGCCTGAGCTGTGCCTGGGATCAGAATCCTGTGGCCATACCCACTGTGCATCCCTCCATGCTTGCAGCACACTAGCAACGTCAATTTGTGGTGGATCTTGCCATTGACCCTCAGCAACAGCCACTGTCACAGAAACCGCCCGAGTGGTTGCAGACACAATCTTGCACAACATCTGAAGCCCCCTCAAACACCATGCCTGGTCACGGCTGGTGGGACACAACTACACAGCGTGTGCCAGGTCCGCGTCCAAAGCATCTCGCAACTTGCTCTTGAAGATAAACCTGGCTTGGAGTGACCAGTTCCAGATACCTGCACACAAGTTTGAACTAAAGCCACGCTACAGGCCGACACACATACTGCGCACACAGGAACGGCGTGCTAACAGACTTGCACACCCAGTCACCAGTCACGTGGCGCTAGGACAGGTTATGGACCTGCTGTACATTGTTGGCTGTAGGCTGGGCTAGGTTTTGTGAAAGCTGAGTAATCCACACCTCACAACCATACTGCAACACAGGCGTAACGATAGTATCAAACAGCTGAACCCGACACTGCTAACTTAGCAGGTCAAATCTCACGATCCTGCAACTTTGATGCAAAGCCACACCACATTGCCTTCAAGCCGTCACCCTGTATGACACCAGGCGAAGCCTGCACACCGTGCTGCAGATTTGCAGTCCAAGGTATTGAAGTGTGTCCACTGTTTGCAGCCCCTCACCAGCATGGATGCATGTCAACTGGCTTCCTGCAATGCCATTGAAGCTCATCACCTTAGTTATGCCACATTCAAGTTCACACACTTTTTGTCGCAATTCATGCACTTCTTGTCACAAAACCTCACTGGTAGAAGACCAAGCACTTCAATTCCCTGTATCAAGCGTCTTCCAGCTGCTACTCAAACACCCTACGCCCCACAAACACCAGTTACAAAAACAGTAAGGCACCAAGCAACGCACCCAGCATTCCACCAACAAGTCTCCAGCAGGCGGACACCACACACCCTCACTGCGCAACACGTAACCAGACCTTGCCCACAACATGGTGTTCCGTGCATCCGTCAGTTCATAATAACTGGCCCAGCAGATGCAGAGCTGACCCCTTCGCAGCACTCCTGCAGCTGCTGTGGTATGGTGTTGGCAGCACCCCCCTGCAGTAACTGTGCCACTCTCGTTCAGCAATAACATCATGTCGCTTACAAGATGCGGCCAGGCATCCGACTCAGTGATGGTCACCTCAATATGTAACTTCGCATCACTGCTGGCTTGGCATTTGGGGAGCCAACATCCTTCTGCTGCTGCTGCTGCTGCTGCTGTGTTACGGCGCTGCTGGTGGAAGGCGCCCCTCTTGCAGCACCTGTGCCACAGCTCTTGCCAGTATTCCGTGGCCAGGCAGCCGCGGGTACATCACCACATGCAGCTTGGCAAGCTGGCAGCAGCAGCAGCAGCAGGCATGCACCCCATGTCAAGAAGGCGCAACAGAGCGCCCGGAGGTGCAGCAGCAAGATGCATTCCAACATGCGTAATGGTGCGTGAGAACTGCGCGGCCTTGCACCACATGTGTACAGGCGTGCGATGGTAGGAGGTGTGGAGGCGCACAAGGCTTCCTCATCGTCACACACGGCCTCTCCCTTACGCGGGTGTGAACACACCACGCCTTGCGCATTCATTCATTCATGCATTCATTCGGGCGTGCAGGTGTTTGCTTGCTGCGAGCTTTTGGTTCACCTGAGGGTAGGTCAGGCGCCCAAACGTGAAGCTGCAGGCGGCTGCCTTGATGAGCATGTCCTTCTGCATCAGCCGCTTGAGCTGCGCAGCGCGCTGCTCCTGCAGGTGATGCGCCTCCCTGCAGCCATTGACAGCCAAAGAAAGTGTGACACTGCAATGCGTTGTGCTGTGTGTAGCAGCATTTTTGAATCGACAACATTCAGCTGCGCTGCACGCTGCTCCTGCAGGTGCATCGCCTCCGTGCATGCACAAGTAGTATACTGCAAGTTGACATAAACACACGGTGCCGCATAATGGACAAGTTACATGTCGGAAACCCTGTGCAATTTCAGCGCGTCCCATGCCCGGGGTCCCATCTACGACTTGTGCAACATGCAGGGCATATACTGCAGAACCTGGACCCAAGAAGTACCCCCATGGCTGACGTGACAGTGCTTCCCGTCACATGTGATTTGAGAGTGGACCTCGTCTGTGTTTGCCCCCCTCTATCTAGAATAAACATGTAAGTAATTTAGGCCTGATTGACTGATTTATTTGTCCCCACCTGTGTGCCTTGTAGCTCTCCCCCTCCAGATCAAAACCAGCCACAGCAGGCGAAGACACCTGCCCATCCACAGCACTAGCACTGGCCGCCGCCGCAACGGCAGCAGCAGCAATTGTTGCATCTAGGATGCCATCCTGTGGCATGCCTTCTGTGTCACCGCTGCTGCTGCCACTGCTTTTGAAGTACTGCTGGTAGCTGGTGGCGTCCAGCTGCAGTTGCCGCATATCCTGCAATCAAGCAGCATGTAACGCGTGTTATGACAGATGTCATTACAAGCTACAATTCAGCTCACATCCCCAAACTGACACTTTGTAATCATTGTCATCATACAGCAAGCAATAGCATCGACACCATCAGGGGTGAGATTACATAGAGCCTGGTCGCGCGCTGTGCGCGTGCTGCCCCTACTCACCTACAGCACTTGCTCCAGCAGCCTGCTGAAGACAGCCAAGCCAGCCACGATCCACTGCATCTGCACTTCGCTCAGGCCTATCAGCCGCACAGCATCAACGTGGCCCTGCAGGCTGGCCTCCTGCAGAACAGACGCAGCAGCATGCACACAGCAGCAGCGGTGTCCAGGGTTATTGGGTGCAAACCGTCCACTGACACCAGTATTATGCAGCAGCCATTGCCCAGCACAATGTTAGAGGCAAGCCCTGCTGCTGTGAGGGATTGGGGTTTTCAAGAGCGGTTCAGGGTTCAGGGCTTACCGGAAGCATCTCCGAGGTCGGGTCTGCGTAGTTGAGCAGGTTGGTCGCCATCAGCAGCTCACTGCGCTGCATCCTGCTCAGCGACACCTGCATGTGGAAGTACCTGCAGACACAGAAGCGCAAGGCAGCAGTCAATGCGCAATGAGACATGTTACCAAGTTGCCTGCGGGAGCATCTTGCATGTTGCTGAGGCCCAGCAGTTGACGTTGAGAGTGCCTGCACACATCAGCAGGTACAAGGATACGCACTGTGGATGAACTTGAACTCAAACCTGATTCTGGCATCTCTGAACACGACAGAGACTGATGACCACACCATGCAGCTACATCGCAATGCACGCGCGTTGATGTCGCTGCTCGTACTGACACGCAACTGACCGGTAAAATGCAGCTTGAATGCGGCCAATTGCTTCGGTGCTCCTGCGTGAAGTTGCTTGCAAAGGTGATCGCTGCTGCTGCTGCTGCACTTCATGCAGTGTTAGCTGCAGTGCCAGCTCCCTCACAAGCGTGTTGACCACGTCAGCAGCATCCAGCAGCGTCATGTCAGCAGCACCTGCACGGCAGCAGGTCGCATTTGTGTGCGTGAGAGTGTGCTTGATACATGCATCACAGATGAATGACCTCATCAAGCCTGTCATCTGTGCCGGATGATCCAGCAGGCATGCCAGTCAGATGAGTCGACTCGACGTCGCCAGATGATACAGCCAGCATGCCGCGCAGTGCAGCAGCAGCTGTCAGCCGCAAGGTATTTTCTGGCTGAGAGGGTACTACTGTCATGACATAGGGAGCTGTGATCTCTGGGGTGACACGTTCGGGTGCAACGCTGCAGCAGCATCATGCAGCATGTTGCTGTTCTATGTCAGCAGTTCCTGCCGCTTGATCAAGGCGCATCACGCAGACTTCGATCCACGCATGTCATTCTCGCCTTCATCGGCAACAACTTTGTACTTGCTGCATGCGCAGCTTGTTTGCCTCACACCTACCAGGGTAAGGTGGCATGGAGAAGACCTGCCTGAACATGAACAGCAAGTCATTGTCAGGGGCCAGCGTTGACGCAGCAGCAACAGCAGCAGCAGCAGCACAGCTGCTGCCTCCAAACGCAGGATTGGCAGCGGCATCTGTCCTTGCATCATCCCACCAGCCGCTGTTACTGCCTGCCCCACTCGAACCTGCTTGGCCTGTGCTGCTGCCCCCTGCTGCTGCTGTTGATAATGTATTGACCGAATATGAGCGCAATACGGTATCCTGTACAGGGAAGGGAGGCAGTGAGACACCACCTACGCTGCAGCTACGCTGCAATCCAGGACCACGTGAAATACCATCCTGTAGCTGTTGCAACGACAGCTGTTGCTGCTTCTGTGCGGGTGAGCTCTGCTGTCCTGAGAAGTCCTGCAAGCGCTGCACAGGGAGGTCTGCTTCCATAGCCTGCAGCAGCAGTAGCTCTTCTGTAGACAAGGCTACACCTGGAACTGCAGCAGCCATCAAGCCGCATTGCTGATGCTGCTGCTGCTGCGTGGTGTCATCCTGCAGCTCGCTGCATTCCTGGCTGCGTAGCCAAGAGAGGGCTTGGCAGTATGCGAGCAAGATGGAGTGCCTGCAAGTGTGCAGCAGGCGGGCAGCATCAGCATCAGCATCAGCAGCAGCAGCAGCATGGTGGTGTGGCTGTGCTGTTGACAGGTGGCTGGACGCCAGTCAAGATGCGCGGGCGCCTGCACCATAGCATGTGAGGTTGCAGTCATCCGTATCAGCACTACTGCAGCTTCACCTGCAGGCTTCGTCTTCTAGTGCAGCAAACAGAGTGCTTCATTCCCTGGACGTAGTGTTCCTCCCAGTCTAGACCCCCTAGACAATCTATCTGCAGATATCAGCTGATCTGCAGGATTCTGCATCACCCACACCAAAGTGCTGCATTTGAGTGCTGCACAAAACGTCTGATCTGTGATGCAGCTGCTGATGCACATAACAAAGCAAACATCAAGCTGTGCTGTTGATCCATCTGGCCTCAGCCACTGGGAGAGTGCATAGCCCTGCTACTACTACAACTCGCACTCACTTGGCGTGCAGCTGGCGATTCTCCCGCTGTAGCTGGTGAGCTTGAATATTTCGGCAATTAAGGTGCTTCCGCAGACGTTTTTTGGGTTCCTTGTTCATAGCACCGATGCAGAGGGACCCTGGGCGAGGGTTGATTACGACGGGTGCGTCTCAGCAGTCCGCACCAGGTCAAATGATCTGATTTCAAGGCAGCAAGTTTAATGGAATACACGAGCTTGGTACAAGTTGAGATGGCGACGCCTTCAGCCTGCAAAGGCGACACTAAACATGACTGCTGCTGCCAAGACCTGAATCAGTGCGTTCACGCGATCCACACAGCACCTCCGAAGGTTTAGAACCCAATAAAACCATATTGATGCTCCCGTGCAGTCTGATTTGTCGTGCTTCGGGAAAAGGCATTCGGCTTGCGTGGTGTGGGCGCGCAAAGGATCCGCTACGTTTATTGAAAGCACGCGACAGACGCTTATATATATTTTGAGCCTTTATAGATACTTTGTAACATCTTGATGGCCTGCACAGCCGTCTGGAGCTGAGGTTCCGTAGTGCGTTGAGTGAGGTACGGTTGGATTACGGTGCGCCGTTGTCATCTGATGAGGCTGCGGAGCTCGCTTCCACACCCAAGGGGCAAGTTCGATGCAAAAAGGCCGTCTATTCAATGCTCTGAGCATCTGGGGCTGAGCAAGCAAGGTCGTGTGTACAGCTGCTGTGCTGTGCAACAGGCTGATGTACTCGACAAGCTGCACCAACAGCTGTTACACGATACAGCAATAGACCCCTAAGACAGTCAAGTCTGTCACCGCCGGTTGATCACCTCGGGCAGCGGCTGCCGGCTGATCACCGGCAGCCTGCCGGCTGATCACCGTGCCGGCGGCAGAGTGGTTACCAATGCAACATCTTAAGAGCAGAAGCTTCTTCAGTTGCTGCACCACCAGATGCCACGTCATGGCCCATGGTGGGCCACGTGGCAGCCTGCGAGGCAATGTGAGGTCTGACACTGTTGAACCGTAGTCGCGCGGAAGCAAACATTGCAGGAAGACACCCACACCACATTCACTGGCGGCTGCATGCATTCAATGCATTCAAGCAGGCTGCTTGGGTGCTGCTATTACTTTTACTGGCGGCACATCCGTCATCATCCTCATCAAATTACCCAATCAAGCAGCATGTCCGTTTGAATCCGTTCTTTCACATTCAACGGCAAGTCAGGCACTGGTTGCGTTTTGTTCAAATTTGGTCAACTTGTACGTGGGTATACCCACGGCCGTGATGTGAGTGGGGATGTGAGTGGCGTAGGGCGTAGGTACTACGCCGTAGGTGAAACCTACGTAGAACATGGCTTAGGTCGCAAAATGGTGGCGTAGTGGCCTCCGCGAGGCGTAGGCAGTTGGCCCAGCCCTACGGCAGTAACCTACGTTGACTGGCGTTGCTATATGTCAGCAGAACGCCTTGAACACGCGCAAAATAATTTCTATCTTTATATATATATGTGGCTTTGATGAGCACACGCCCTTCCGGCAGGCCGCAAAGGTGTTTGACCCGCGCATTCGGACATCATTTGAAGTTGACTTGACGAGGCAGCGTCTGGGAAAACACGTATCAAGCACGCCCGGGCTCATGCTCATCGATCACAACATTCTAAGTGTATCTGCGTCATGTTACGACAAACAGTACGCCTAATCAGCCACAGTACAGCAGCTGGCCTGGCACGCAATGCCAGCAGCTGCTGTGCTGTTTCAGGCCTCAGCCTTCGATCCTTCATCAGCACAGCAGTGGTGCATTCTGTGCCTGCAGCTGAGCTTGTCGCAGCAGCACGTGACAGGGACAGCAGCAGCAGCAGCAGCAGCAGCAGGGGCTCCTCGTTCGGTTTATTAGCGTAACCAGCAGCAGTGCAGCAACTGGGTTGCAACCGTTGTACACAGCGGCTGTGTGATGTGCTGTTGTTCACTGTTGCTCGTTGCAACTGATCACTGGTCACTGCTGCTGAGCAGCAAACAGTTGCTTTGTGCGTGGTAGTTGTGCTCAACATTGGCTGACATGCAACTGCAGTTATTGGTGATATGGCTCACACTGCATGCCGATTATGCGGCTGCCATGTGTGAGTATGCAGCGCTGTGTGCTTGCAGCTGCGATTTCGCATGCTTCACAGCTTCTATCTGGTGAAAATCAAACACAGAATTAATAAGAAAACTATTCTTGACCACATCCAACTTTCAAATTTTACATCAGGGTCCTGGCTTGATCCTGGATTGATATGGTAATTTGATGATGATGATGATGATGATGATGATGACATCAGGGTCCTGGCTGCAAAGTAGGTCTGAGACCTACGCCTACGCCTACGGCAACCTACGAGGTAGTACGGGGTAGTCTACGGCCCCTAAGGCAGTAGGGGGCCTGGCCACCTACGGCCACTGAGAACCCTGCCCACGGCTGATAATCAGCTCCCCTAGTCGCAACACTCCTCAGGGAGGCTGGCAGCCAAAGTAATTACAACTAGATATGGTTATAACTGCTGCTTCATGCAAGTTGCAATCCATGGCACCATACTGTACAACTGTGACACTGGTTGCATGTGCCACATGATGGCATCCAAGATGCAGTAGTATGCGGTGACGCTCATGAGCGAACGCACGCAGCGCATCAGCATCAATCCTTGTAAGCCATACCTTTCGGCATCGGCAACCGCGCCTCACCCACTGGGGAGGCGGAAAGCAGACTGATTATTCTCTCTATCAGCATGTAACCTAGCAAAGAAAGGAATGGCAAAGCACGCGTCGCGCGTCAAAAGGCAAAGCATGCGTAGCGCCCATGCAAACCGCTAGCAGCAGCTGAGGCTGCCAGCCAGTGCACCAACTGAGAACTACTGTGTGCACCGCAAGGCTTGAGCTTTGCAATCCTTTGGCCAGTGCACCTACTAACCAGTGACACCAGCAGCACAAGCTAAAAACACTGCTCACAGCAGCAGGACACGGCAGGATCAACCTGGCCTGCTGAACAAGACCAATGTGCATGCAGACTGCACAGCCGGCCTATGCTTTAAATTGGGGCCGCCTGCATACCAACATGTGCACAAAGCTCGTGCAGACGGAATACAGGCTCACAGCCAAACCCATCCTGACTGCAGCACCATTGCCATCCTCTCAGGAAAGATAGATGCCTGTTCTGCTCAAGTGGGGCGCGCGGCTGATGGCAGTCATGCTGTGGCTTGATTGACAACATGCTGAGGATGAGCAGACAGCAAACTTTACTGACTGGCTGCAGGGGCCATGGCATGCGACCTGCAGCAGCAGCAGCAGCAACAAGCACAACGATGTGTGTAAACACGCAGTGACGATACGGCAGCTGCTGCTGCAGCGAAGCAGAGCACTTATATACAAGAACCCTTTCCAATGTGGCACGTACAGCACAAGACATGGCAAACTCATGTACATAACTTACTGACGCATCGCAGCAGCCCGAGCAGTGTGCTGTATGCTGAACAGACTCACCAGTGGGCGCGTCAGCAGCATGCATCTGCGCCTGGTGCGCCAGCAGAAGACCCATACGGTATCGGTGGGTGCCTTGTTTGGCGCCTTGATGGGTCGGCCAGTGGTGCTGTTTTGGTGTTTGGGGGAATCCACAATCAGCCCTTGACCCACCATCATCCCTGTCGTGTGCTGCTGCTGCTGCTGCTGTCGATTGTGCTGCGCGGTCCAGGTGGCTCCAAAGCAGGGCATTTTGCACGGCTGCATATGAAGATGCAGGAGTCTCCTGCAATGCTGCTTGCTGGAGCACAACAGCGCAGCTTCCCAACGTAGAACTGGCACCCAAGCAAGCAACACAAAATACCACGTGCAACGTCTGAACTTCGAGGCCCAGGACTGGGCCCCAAGTGGGGCAGGCAGCAACCAACTGCACCGGCCATGCCATGCGGGGCATGCCAACACACAGCACGACCGCACAAAAGGCAGCAGGCACCAGTTGCCAAGCAGGTGAGACGATTGCACCACCTACAACAGGCCTGAACGGTATGAAATGCATTCCAAACAAAGCCGCATTGAGGCACATGCTCAGTGCTGCCGCATCACCTCTGGCAGAGCATGGTGGGCCATCGCTGTTGATAAGCAGTGGTGATGAATGACACGTGGTGACACCTGGGAAAGGGTGCATCAAGGGGTAGATCAAGGCCTTGAGCTTAACCAGTTCCGGGGACAACAAGAGTGTATAGATGTGCACCTTGACAGCAAATGCAGGTGCACACATGACCAGGTGGCGTGCTATAAGAGCAGCCAAGTGAGGTGTGACAAGAACGCAAGGCTTCAGCACAAGAAGCAAGGCCCGACCTGGGGACTGACAACATGAACATAAAGACCAGCAAACCCCCGATTGATGGCTTGCCTTGCGCTGCTGTGCTGATCGAAAGGCCCTGGCGAGGTGTGACAACAGTTCACGATGCAAAGGGGTTCTGTGACTGCACAACATCCAATGGCGGCAGCAGCACTGCAGGACCGCCACCCTGGAACAGACCAGCTGCTGCTGCTGCACCTGCGTCAACCCCTGCACCACCAAACCCACCACTGCCCAGCCCTAAACCCAGGTCCTGCTGAACCCCAAGGCCCATTAAACCGCTTCCAGCACCACCAAACCCTGAACCACCGAACCCTGGTGGAGCATCAAAGCCGCCTAAACCTCCAAGACCTGCCGCTGTGTCTGGTGCGATACCTGGCAATGCACCAACCAACTGCTGCTGCTGCTGTTGCTGCCTTCTCAAATAATCCAGCAGTGTCAGGCCATCACCTTCGGGTGATGTGGGGCTGTCAGCTGCTAAACCCTCTCCTTGACCAAGCCCCAACCCTAACACCTGATCCTGGCCTGTTAAACCGCCCAGCTGGAGGCCTGGCACCCCAGACGCAAACGCAGCAGCAGCAGCACCGGCAGCAGCATGGGGGGTTATGCCTTGCTGTGACGAATGTGAACCTGTCATGCTGCTGCTGCTGATCCTGCGCTGTTGCAGTCCTGCGTCAGCTGCTGCTGCTGCTCCACCAAACATGCTGGGCCCTGAAAACATCGCATAGCCGTCAGGCAAGCCGCCGTTGCGCACGGCAGCAACAGCAGCAGCAGGGCTGTACAACGAGCCATCTTCACTCGGCCTTCCTAGACCAGATGGCGCTGAAATCCTGCCAAGCGGCGGCAGTTGCTGCTGCTGCTGGGGCTGGGGTTGCTGCTGCTGTGCATCGAACGCACCCCTGCCAAAGCTGGCAGCAAGTGCAGAGGGGCTATTGAGCGCACCACCAGCAGCACCTGACAGCCCGCGGTGAAGCACATGCTGCTGCGTCGCAGATGTCAGGCCACCTGGTGCCCCTGCTGCTGCTGCTGCCAAGTCGCTGCTGCCTGCCAGGCATGTGGCTGGTGCCAATGTGCTGCCAAAGCCTGGCACCAGGGCTCCTAGACCGCTGTACTGCTGCTGCTGCTGCTGCTGGTGTAGCAGCCGCATTCCTGACGTGTTGTGTTCTGGTGACAAGATCTGATCTGCTGCTGCTTTTGCTGTCTGCTCGAGCTCATATGCAGCAACTGCACTGCTATCCAGCTGCTGCTGCTGCTGTGCAATGCTAATAGGAGCAGAAGGATAGCCCAGACCTGCAGCAGCTGCTGCAGCAGCACCACCAGCACCCCCCAACAGGCCCAGCATCGGATCATCAAACCCTGCACCGTGGCCACCAGGGCTTAGGGCACTGCTGAGCCCAAACCCTAGCGGGTCAAAACCCTCAAAGTTCCCACCAAAGCCCTGCTGGCTAAGCCCCAAGCCAAAACCTAGGTTCAACTGCAGGGAATCACCAGCACCTAGCTGCTGCTGTTGCTGTTGGTTGGGCACAAGCAATGACAGCTGTAAGCCAAGGCCTCCAGCAGCAGCATCACCACCCCACAGGCTGCCACCAGCCCCTGCCGTACCACCCAACCCACTGAGCGCTAGCTGCTGCTGCTGCTGCTGCTGCTGCTGTAGGCTTGTAGGGAGCATCCCACCAGCCAACGCACCAGCACCAAGTGAAACACCTGCTGCTGCCGCTGCTGCTGCTGCTGCTGCTGCTGCCGCACCAGCAAACACAGCAGGTGACGGCGGCTGAGACCGCAGACTGCTGCCGCCAATGCCGCTGCTTGATCTGCTAAACCCAGGCACTGAACCCTGCTGGACCCCGCTGCCCAACGAGCTAAACCCTGGAGGGGGCGGTAAACCGCCACCTAAACCTCCAGCGCTGCCTGCACCTAAACCGCTGCCAAGGGGCGGCTGCGGGGGCGTCTTGGCATTGAGGCGAGCAAGTAGCATGTCAGATGCTGCCTGAGCTTGTTGCAGATCGAGTGCTGTGGCTGCATGGCCATGCAGCAGCATCCCTGCTGCTCTGCCGCTGCCAGTACCGCCTGCTGCTGCTGCTGCTGCTGCTGCGGGGGTGACTGCACCAGAGTGAGGCGTTGAACTGCGGCTGTCAACAGCATTGCCAGCCTTAGCTAGCTCTGCTACTGCTGCTGCAGGCTTGTCTTGCTTTGTGCTTCCAGCTGGGCTAACAACCATCGGCTGCGGCTGCTGCTCCTCCTGCTGCTGCTGCTGCTGCCGCCGCTGCTGCTGCCGCACAGGAGAGCTTGCACCAGCAGCAGGAGAGGACACGCCAGACAGGCATTGGCTGCTGCTCGCTGACAGCCTGCCCTGCTGCCGGCTTGCCAGCAGCTGCTGAGGCAGTGGAGGGGGCTCAGCAGCTGCAGCAGCTGCAGCGGATGGTGGCGGCCGCAGCGGCTGCAGCATAGCAGGTGGACCAGCAGATACCACTGCGGGCGCTGCTGCTGCTGCTGTTGTTAGGCCGTCATCGCTGCTGGCTGCGGAAGGCCGAGCTGTCCGAGGTTTGAATACGATCACCTCCTCAGCATCATCCTCGTCATCTTGCTGCTGCTGCTGTTTACGCGGTGGCAGCACATCTGTATCCATCACCACCGCCCCATTGGTAACCCCAGCACCCGCACTGCTCCCAGCAGCGGCAGCAGCAGCAGCACCCGGCGCTCGCCGCCCAGCAACGCCTGCTGATCCAGCAGCCTGTGCCGGTGCATCTGCTGCTGCCACGCCACCTGCCGCTGCTGCTGCCACTGCTGCCACAAACTGCTGAACTGCAGTGCCCAGCTGTTTTGAGGTCTGCGGCTGGACCCCGCCGCTGCTGCCGGCTGCTGCTGCAGCACCGTGCCGCACCAGCTGCTGCTCAGCTGAGAGGGATGCTGACACGACACGTGCTGCGGCCAGCATGCGGCATGCGCGTGTGGCTGGCTCATCCACAGCAATCTTGCCCACATCGGTCACCTGTCAATTGAGCGGCCAGTGCAGAAGCGAGGGTTATGCAAGTCAGAAATCACAGCATCAGGAAAGCACACAGGTGGAGTAGCAGGAGCACAGCAGAGTGCCCTGATGTTCAGCGTGGCAAGGCACAGCAAAGTAGGACAGAGCAGCCAATGCACCAAGCTTTGGCTCACATGCACATACACAACACTGATACACCCCAAAACCGCGTCAGCTACTTACAAACCAGTGACGCTTGGACCTCACAGGTCCCACCATGTGCAAAGCGGCGCAGAACGCGAATATAACATGCCGCTTATTGCCAGAAGGCCACAACACACAGTCTGTTGTACTTAGCTGCCACACCTCAGCGGCGCAAAAGATCGCAGCTTCAGCATCTCTGGTGGCGCCAAATCACCGCACAACAGGGCACATCGCACCCAGCACAACAACAAGCAATGCGCCTAGCATCAAGAGCCACTCACGTGCCAGTGATGTTTGCTCCGCAGCGGTTCAAAGCCGAGCAGTTCCAGCTCCTCAAGTAGCGCCCCACTAAGAGCCTCATTACGCATGACAGTGCGAGCAGTGCTCAACAGTGCAGAAACGCACCCAGAACAACAAACAATGCGCCTAGGACACAAACCCACTCACGTGCCAGTGATGTTTACTGCGCAGTGGCTCAAAGCCGAGCAGCTCCAGCTCCTCAGGTAGCGCCCCACCATCGCAGCTGGCATCGCCGCCAGCAGAACCACTGGGACCTCCTGCTGCTGCTGCACCAGCCTGTGCGGTGACTGCCCGTGTGGGCTTGCCGCATGCCCCCAGCATCGCCTGAGCAGGGAACGCAGCTGTGAGCGCCGCTACAAGCTGCGCTGTAGCTGGCCAAAATGCAGCGCGGGCCTTTGCTTCTTCGTCGCTGGCATGTGTGGGGTGCAGCACTGCAAATGACGGTTGAGCGGCCAGCCACTGCAGCAGCACATTGGCAGCGACCAGTAGCCGTGACACGCCACTGTGCTGCACTCCTCCTCCTGCAGCTGAGCTGCCATTGCCAGCACCGTTTGCTGCTGCAGGACCAGACAATGCACCTGACACTGCTGCTGCTGCAGCCTGCAGGAGCAGCTGCCCAGTGCGGAAAGCTGTCGTCAATGCACGGCCGCGCTGCAAGCTGCGCTGTGCTGCATCTCCATAGCTGCCAACACCACCTGGCAATGCACCCTGCTGCCCAGCTGCTGCTGCAGCCAGCCCACCAGATCCAGCGCCAGGCGCGGCCTCACTCCCGCTTGCGCGCCGCTCGCTGCCGCTGCTGCATGCATTGTGCACCGCAAATATGCTGAGCACGACAAGATGCAGCGGTGTGCTATCTGCTTTGATCTGTCGCTGCAGACCGTCCAGTACTGCAGGGTGGCCCAGGAAAGTGCCGAGCGCAGCAGCTGCGTGTGCTGACACTGCCTGGTACTCATGCTGGTTGATCTTGTCAAATAACAAGCCTGACAGCCGCACGTAGCAGATGTTGACCTCTGAGAGCAGCTGATCCAGCGAGAGCTGCTGCTGCTGTCGCTGCCGACGCTGAGCAGCATATTCGCCATACCTGTAGCAGTGTCAAAGCAGCAGAGACAGGGCAGATACACCAGTGAAAGCGGGTGCTACTGCGAGTGCCCTTTGTGCAGCCGTTGCAGATGCTCACTGCATCCCACTGCCGTTAGTATCAGGATGCGAAAGCAAGCATCAGGTACCGCAACACATTCTCACTGCTGCCGTCAACACCAGCTAACTCGGCAACACCCACCTGGCCCTGTTCTGCTCAAACAGCAGCAGCAGGTTCTCCCGCGCAGTCCAGAACGGAGTGCCTACACACAAGCTGCGCGCGTAGTGGTACACTGCCCGCAGCTCATCCCCCGTCATCACCGCCATTACCGCCAGCTGATTATGCGGGTTGCCGCTGCGAGGCAGCACACGTGCCGCCAGCCTGTAGCAGTGCGCTGCGCGCTGCCACTCTTGCTTTGCTGCTGGGTGCTGGCCGGGCCCTGCTGCTGCTGCTGCCGGCCTTGCCTTAGGTGCTGCCTGTGCTGTGTAGCGAGCCAAGTCTCCGAGGTAAATGAGGCAGCGGTGGATGCTGGGCCGCACGTCCCTGGGAGCAGACGAGCCCTGTAGCAGGAAAGCAGCAACAGGACAGCCGTAAACACTTGTTGAAAGGTAGATCTGTCCGAGGTAGATGAGGCAGCGGTGCATGCTGGGCCGCACGTCCCTGGGCGCAGACGAGCCCTGTAGCAGGAAAGCAGCAACAGGACAGCCGTAAACACTTGCTGAAAGGTAGATCTTTTCGAAGTAGATGAGGCAGCGGTGGATGCTGGGGCGCAAGTCCCTGGGGGCAGACGAGCCCTGTAGCAGGAAAGCAGCAACAGGACAGCCGTAAACACTTGCTGAAGGGTTGAGATGTGTTCAAACAAAGTGAATTTTGACGTCCACAGCCACAGTGGCGCAGCTGCAGCCAGGATATTCGAGAGCACCTATTGATCCACCTCTGAATCACCATAGCCCTGCCCCCTGCACATCAAACACACACCACACACTGCTAACCCTGGCCTGACGCAAACCAAGCCACCCCTCCCTCTGCTGCTATGGCGCGCCCTACCCTACAGCCGCAAGCAACCCCACTCACCGTGCTGCAGAGCATTGCTGCAGCCCCGTTTGCTGCTGCTGCTGGCCCTGCACCTGCCTGCAGCTCCACCTGCAGCTTCACGCCCACGTCGCCATATGCTGCCTGCAGCTGCATCACCAGCCGCCGGTAGAACAGCGAGGCATCCTCCAGGAACCGCACAAACGCAGCAGCGACCTTGGGCGTTGCAGCAGCGCCAGCGTCGCCAGCCTACGGGCACAAACAAACGTGAAAGACACACGCACGCAGGAAGAAGCACTGTCAGTATAGATTCACCATAGTGTTGACCAGAGTGTGCGTATGCATGCATGCCTGCAGCAACCCCTTTCAGTAGGAATAGGCCTTGCTACTTGTGCTGATTCCAATTGATCCATGTAATGTATGAAGCATTCAAGCATGGTCTAGAGCAACAGCAAATTGCCTTCTGCATCTGGCTGCGACTGCATGACTGCATGACAAGCCCCAGCCCACGCCTTCTGCTTGTATGCCCAGTCCGCCAAGAACACCACCCAATGCACAGTCTGCGATTGCGGTCACTGCTTTGAATAGTTGGCTGACACCTGCAAGGCCCTGACCCTGACCCTAGCGCGCCTCTTTGGCCTGCTGTTTGTTCTGTATCCCGCAAAGCAGGCAACTCCAACACCCTGAAACCTGGACAGAGCAAAACAGGAACTCCAACACCTGAAACCTGGACAGAGCAAAACAGGCAACCACAGCACCTGCAGCCTGGAAGAGCAAACCCCAGCGCACCTTGTCTGCCTGCTTCAGGCGCGATCTGAACTCCTCGATGGGCCTGTAGAAGACGCTCTTCCACAGCAGCAGCTCCACATCGTTGGCGGCTGCAAACGCGGCATCCAGGAACAGCAGCGACTCGTATGCTGCACGCAGCTGGCCCCGCAGAGTACGGGCCTCCTGATCGTAGAAGCTGCGCTTCCTGCAAGCAGGCACGTTGGAGAACAACACGTGTCAGAGCCACAACGGTTGGTGTGGGACACTGCTGCTGTACAGGTGCCCATAGTCTGCCCACTGCTCAGTGAAGCTGCGATTCTTGCAAGCAACAGAAACGCAGCAAGACAGAAGTGTTGGCCCCACACATGATGAGTTTACGGCACAGGCCTTTATGCACAGCAGGCGTGGTGCTGGTGTAGGTGACCAAACTTCCTGCAAGCAACTAGAGCATACAAGGCAGGAAATGGCAGCCCCGACACGAGAGCTATGCGCAGCCAGCTGCTTCAGCTGCATGCTACTCAGCCAGCTGCCAGCAGTTGTGCGACAGCCATGCATGCGTGCTGGTCACTTGCTGCATGCACACTAATTTGACAGTGCAGCTGCCATCTGTGCACAGCCTTGTGCAACATATCCTGCGTGGATGTTGGTTGCCTGCTACTGCTGTAATGCAGAGCAGCTACGTGCAGCTGCAGCAACTTGCGGAACTAAGGGCTACCTGCACGTCCTACCTGTATGTGGCTTTCAGGCGCCGCTCCAGCTCAAGAGCGCGCTGCCACTCGCTCTCTGCTTTGCTGTGGGCGCTTCTGGCCTCTGCCATTGCTGCTGGGTGGAAAGCACGCCCTACCACAGCTGCCTTCAAACGCCTGGGCTGCACCAACAACAACACTGCAGCACCAACAACAGCACTACTGCCCGGCTGCGTATCATCTGCGGCAGGCAGTATCAACCATAGTGTAACGAACATAGCAATCAAAGAGTCAGTGCGCCACCACGTCAACAGATCGAGCAGAGCTGCCACCACATCACATCAGCACGACGCACCAACCGAGTCGCTGGCATGTGACGCACGTCCGATTATATGTACAGCGCTCAACTTGCTTGATGTGCAGCATATGCCAGCATAAGGCACACATGAGAGCAGCAACTCAGCAGCTGTACGCTGTCAGCAGCTTGCAGAATCGATGGCACCATCTTGGATCAGCATACAAAGCTTTGAGCTCACCGTTTATTGCACTACTGTGCCATGACTGTGCTGTCCGGCAGCAACGTGGCAAGCAGCTAGGTGTACAGGGGTGAGTTGGTGTTCAAAAATCGTGCGTGCAATGACGTTGAACAAAAGCCGCATGTAAGGCGCCTGAGGTTCGTGCTGGAGTCATACGAGTGCTGCCCACGACAGTTGCGCCAGTGCACATGACATGACAGCAGGGTCAGGTTCAAGGGTTGAGGGGGGGGAAACTTCCAGTGGGTGCACAGCCATCCTTTTAGCAGCAGATCTATTCGATAAATCGCTGCAAATATTAGATGTACATACCTGATACGTGGCTCTGGTGAGGTGCAGCACTATCAACAATGTCAATACGCTCCGCTGGGCGCGTCACAAGTCGGACTTGTTCAACCCAGAAGTCAGCCTGACAGTGCCACCTGTATGTATGCTACGAATTCCCTGTTATAATGGTGTGCGTCACACTGTGCTGCGACAGCAATGACCCACTTCTAATAAGCACCTGTATGTCACATGCACGAATGCGGCGAACTCTGGACAATTCAACAAGCCTTGGCGGCACTCATAGATGCCCATTGGAAAGACCACTGGTTGGCAAGAGCACAGCAGCTGATCTGCACTTACTGGCACTGAATGGCACTTGCAGTAACTTACATGCCTTGGCCGCAACGGTTGTCGAAAGCACGCGTGCCACGCGGGGGTGACCTGTGTACAGGCGGAGGCACTGCATGTGCGTATGCACAAGTCGGCATGCCGCAGCTGCTCATACATGCAGGCTTTTCTGCTGCCCTAGCACTGAATGCTGCTTCTGATACATGCAGGCGCGGCGGCAACCACCCACCACAGCGCATTGCGCAATGGCAGTGGTCAAGGTGTACCGCAAAATTGCCAATTGCATTCGGAATGCAGATTTCAGGAGCAGTGCGTTGGGGTCAACCTGGAGCTGTCGCGGCCAAAGTCTGGAGGCTGGTTCACACAGTTCGTAACGAACAAGCAGCATGCATGCACGCTGCGCAGCGGTCCGCAGCTCAGAGCAGTACTGGTGTAAGCAGCCTGGTAAATACGCAGCCTTCAAGGCATGTGAGCGACCTGCCTCCAGCACTGTGCTGTTCAACTGCAGGACGATGCTGCTTTCTGGAGCATGCGATGCCGCATGGAGCTCGATGCGTTCCAGTGGGTTGTGTGTAACCTGCTGCAACCCTCAGACGCCCAGACCGGCATGATGACACAGGATGATCCTGACCATGCTGAACTTCGGACACAAGCAAGCAGCAGCAGTGCCTGCATCAGGCTATGAGCCAGCTCACGTTGCATACTAAAACGATCAACGAAGTGTGTATCGCTTCCTTGCTGATGTCGGTGATAGAGGCTTCACAAGCACCTTGATGCAAAGCATCTGTAGCTGTTGAGAATGTCCACTGGAGTGAGCATGAGATATACCCACGACACGCACAGCCCGCACACAAATTGATGCTTGATCTCAACGAAATGGGCTGACCTGCGCTCACGTATCAACGTATGCCTGCATAACGGTACTTGTCATGACAGTGATCACTGCACTAGGGTTCCTGGATTCAATCAGAGAGTTTGCCAACTGACGCCGCTATGCTATATGCGCAGAAACTTCTGTAGCATATCGTGACGTGTTACCAACGCGTGCGTTCCCGGGTGTGGGTCAACCGGTGGGTGGCCACAGCAGCACTGTCCTCTGCAGAACACCGCCATGCGCGTCCTGTATGCCCAGCAGCGCTCACGAAGTGTTTGTTACTCTGATATGTAGCCTGAAGCTGCTGGTAAGGCGCAGCGGCGTCAGCTGTCGGACAGGGAAGCCACAGCAGCAGCAGCAGCAGCACCAACAGCAACAGCAGCTAGACTTGCTGGTTTTTGGCACACCGCAAGGATACACGGCGGCCATGCGTGCTTTGCTTGGAGTCGGAGGGCAAGATGAGTGTCAACAGCACTGCTGCTGTGCCTTCAGCTTCTGTTGCTTGTCACTGGCAGTAGCCGCTGATCGTGCATCCTTTTTATGGAGCCATGGAAGTAGCTCAACGCTGCTGTGACACTGCAGGGCTGCGATGGCTGTGCCGGAGAGCAGCAGCATCAAGCATAGCAGGAGCAGCAGCAGTAGCAGCACCCAGTGTCCTGCCCCTCTTGCTTGAGTCAGTAACCAAACTGTGGCCAACGCAACTTGGGACGGAGCATTGTCGGTTCAAGCACAGCAGCCGGGGCAAGAACAGCCCAGAGCGTCAGGTGGGAGCGCATGGTGCTTGTTCATCATATCAGTAGTACAGCAGCAGCAGAGCGCTTGTCCTTGAGTCAGCTTAGCAGTTGTTGCTGGTAGCACTTCTGTCCTGCTGCCCATACTTGGATGCTCAATTGCCAGCAGCGCTTGGGTCTGAGAGGTACAGCAGGTGATCTGCCTCGCTGGCATCAACGTGGTCTGCACAGCCCAGGCTGTACCTTACAGCTGTGGCACTGCTGACCTGACAGGTCACAAACAGTGTTGCTTCTTGCAGGAGCGCGACCAGCAGCTGGCTGATGAGCTGTACACTGCCCATGGCCACCTGGGCTTCTCAAGAGACTTCTTCGTGAAGGTGAGGAACTGCTGATGTTGTTGCACGAATAAAAACACCCAGGATGCTGAATCCAGAATGTGAACAGCCCACTTACGGCACACACAGCAGGCTCATCAACAATTAGACCGCGGATGCATTGTTCAACCCTAATGCAGCAAAGAAAGCAACAGGTTGTGGTTAGGGTGTTTGGCAGTGAGGGGTGCTTGCAGTGCAACACTGAGAAACCTTGGACACGGTGGTTGCAACACTCTGTAGCTTCAAATCAAGTTGACTGGTTGTACGCCTGTGCATCATGTACTGGTCAGCGGAGTTGTCAAATGCAACAGGAATATTTCAAGTCACACGAGCAAGTCTCAGTAGCGTGCAGTGTGTGCCTGCAGTATGGCAGCCACAGTAGAGTGCTAAGCTGGCATGCTCACTGTCCAGTTCTCAAATTTGTGGCTTTATGCTGCGCTGCAGCAGTAACAGTTACATTTGTTACATTGGTAGACGCCTCGCAGCTGGACCAATCCAGCAAGGAAAACCGAAGGCCTCAGGCCACAACAAGACAAAACAGGAACGGGTGGGAAGGGCGGGTGTCGCGAAGCGACAAAACAGGAACATAAAGTGCCCTGCGGCAAGCCCAGCATAAATCACCCCAGTGGCAGAACACCTGCCAGATCCAAAACCTCAGCAAAGACCCACCCAGCATAGCCCGCCCTGAAAAGGACTGCTTTGCTAGGCATAAACACCATAAATGGTGAATTTATGCTGCACTGCAGCAGTAACAGTTACGCAACCACTCTATACAGAGAACGAGTCACACGTACAGAGTAATTGTCGCACCTGCTGTCACCATCCACGAGTACAAAGCACGCACAACAGCGTCACCCTGCACAACACGAGCATACAAATCGATCATGCCCGCTGATTTCCACGTCAGCCAAACACGAATGGGCTCGCGCGACACACCTGCATCCATCATGGCCGACACAGCCCCAATGCGCAGGGAGTGAGACGAAAAGCCAGCAACAGGCACACCGCCGCTATAGCGCTGCACAAAGCTGACAACCTGCTCATCCACAAAGCCTCACTGAGCTGACGCCGAGAAGACCCCAAAGGGGCCAGCAGAGGGCGGTCAGCAGCCCAAGTACGGCGCGCTGCACAGTGCTCAAACAGCAACCGAAACACGCGGCGCCAAAAGTCACCTCCATTCGGGCCTCGCTCAGAACCCAGGTGTAGAGGGATCACCCAATCTGCAAAGGCGCGCGGCTGCAGACGCTGCTTCAACACCCTTGCATGCAGCAGCACGCGACCGCTGCTGACCTGCAAATCACCAACAGTCAAACGCGCCAACGAAGTGCCCCGCAGCCCTGTCAGCATGCCCAAAAGCACTGTCACTACCGGCAGCTGTAAAACATGCGCTGTAGCAGAACCGCCACTGCTGTGCAGCGGCTGCACGGCCGTCAACGCACGCTCCAGCATGCTGGCAAGCAAAGGCTGACGCTCCACCGCAGGAGCCACCGGCACAAGGATGCGGCCTAAACCGCTCATGAACAAACGATGCTGCGCATCCGCCACCACAGGCACACTCAAGCCCAGTAGGTTATGCACACCATTGATGGCAGACACACCGCAAGCCAGAGAACTGGCCGCAACAGAACCAGTCTGCGCCTGATGCGCCGCAAACAGATGTACCGCCTCGCGCGTCGCGGGCAGGCACGGCAGTTCAGGATCATGATCACAGCAGAACTCAGCAAACAAGCGGAAAGTTGACATGTACTGAGAGGCAGTGCCGTCGGCGAACGCATGACACAGTGCGCTGCACAACACGCCGCGTTCGCTGCTGCTCGCTGCTGGATACAACCTGCTAACTGCCCACTCACACAACTGCAGCCAGGGACTGCCCTCAGCATCCACCTCGCAGTCATACTTAACTGCTGCTGCTGCTGCCGCTGCTGCACGCCTGGGCCTAGCCCGCTCCGCCAGCAAGTCTAACACCTGAGCGCTGGACAAACTGCTGCTTGCTAGCCCTCCAGGCGCACCGCCAGCAGCGGCCATTTAGCACGGATCAAACCTCGGGGCCCGCGCCTGAACATTGCACCCAGCGGCAGGCAGCGCACAGACTTGGCACGGGACAGCAGCACAGGGTACCATGCAGAGGATGGGAAGTCAGGCACGAGCAAGGTACACGCCACATGAGATGTGCTGTGCAGCTTTTTCAGCACCCGACCAATGAGAGCCCATGGGGGTGCACAGTAAGCATTTTCCCCTCCCAATCCTGCAGCAAAGCATTAGCCCCTGCTGCCCCCTCGCCGCCCAACATGCTGTAGAACCTGGGCAGCTTAGCATTGCCAGCTGCTGCAAACAAATCGACGCTGTGGGGGCCATACCAAGCCTCTAGCTGCCTGAACACGCGTTGATCCAACAGCCATTCTGCATCACACTTGAAGCGCGACAGAGAGTCTGCTGGATTGGCCTCAGACTTGACCAGCCTGGGCAGCAGCGTGATGCGCTGCCTGTCACAAAGCCAAAAGATCTTGCGCAGAACACGCATGAGGTCAATGCTCCCAGACGCCCAATGCTTGATGCCATAGTATGCAGCAGAGTTATCAATCACACACTCCACAACCTGCTGCTGCAGCACAGGACGCGCCGCTCGCAGCGCAATATGAACTGCAGCCAGCTCTCGAACCATGATGTGCTTGCGCCGCATGCCAGGTGCCCAGCGCCCCTGCTGCTGCAGGACGCTGGAGCCTGCATGGATCAGCGCACCCCAGCCTTCATCAGATGCATCTGTAATCACCACACGCGAAACTGCTGGCGGCCAAATGCAGCTGCCATTCCAGCGCCGCGGGAACGCAGCCAGCACCTTCACATCGCGCACTGCCTGGTTACTGAGCTTCACCTTGGCAGCCCAGCTGCCCTTGCCCTTCAGAGCAGCATAAAGCTCACGCGCAAAAAACTTGGCACCGCTAAAAGCCAGAGACACACACGCAGACAGGCCAGCCAAGCGAGCCACCAACCTGGCTGGCACCCAACGTTCTGACCTGCTGACCTCAGACAGCACCGCCTTGGCACATGTCTTGATCTTCACAATCCTGTCATCTGGAATCAAAAGACGCCGCTGGCAGTGTCCACCCACAGACCCAAATGCAGCTTACGAGTTTCTAGCTCCCAGGAAGATTTCTTTTCATTAGCTTTCAGGCCCAGATATGACAGCAGCGCTTTTGCATACGCCACGCTGCCGGGGCCATCGGCTCCTGGAGCAAACAGCAGCAGAAAGTCGTCAAGAAAAATGCGACTGCGAATAGGTGCGCTGCTGACCTCACCGCCCTCTGCAGGAATTGCAGGGGGATCTGCCAGCCAAGTGCCAATCTGCCTGCTGAGCCGCATGAACCATGCAGGCGACCCACTCCATCCGAAAGGCAGCGCCACCATCTGATAGCACACACCCTGCACCTGGAACCCAAAATACTTCTGATACTCAGGGTGAATGAACATGTGAAA